>CANXYC010852391.1:0-25805 GCA_948193065.1 Aleurites moluccanus | reverse complement strand
TTTAAAAAAATTAATGTATTAATAAAAAATATTAAAAATTAAATTTTTATTTTAAAATTAAAATTTTTTTTAAAAAGGCTTTTTAATTTTGTGTCCTTTATTAAAACAAATTTTAAAATTTTTTTTTTTTTTTTTTTTTTTTTTTTTTTTTTTTTTCTGACTAACAGGACTAAAAGCCTAAAACAAACAAAAGAACTACTGTTCAAAAAAAATTATACACCTCCCTACATTTAGGATATCAAGCTGTAACAAATGTCGTATCTCATAACGAGGGACTCTAAGTTCCTATAAACCAAAATAACAAGATAACACTATATTTTTCAAAAAATCAACAACAAAATTTGCTTTCCTATAGACCTTTACAATATTGATAATCTAATTTTTATTTACCAATAAATTGATATCATTTAAAATTATTTGATAGGAGTTGGAAGAGTTACTTTGTTGTAACTAGATGAGAGGCACACTAGCATCCACTTCAAGAATAATATGCTTGAAGCCTTTTTGCCATGCTATTTGGAGACTAGATCTAATATCCCAAAGTTCTACTTCAATGACCGAGCAAGATTTCAAATTGTGCATGAATCCACTAAGTCATCTTCTATGTGCATCCCTAACTACACCTCCTACTCCAGCTTTACCATCCCCTTTAACAACACCATCTGCATTAATTTTAATCCAATTTGGTGGGGGCAATTCCAACAGATTTACTTGTCCACTCTTCTTCTATTATTACACAATTGATGGAGTTTTGAAGCTTCTAAAAAACTCATCGCTACTTTGATAACTGTTCCACAATCCATTTGAGTAAGGAATAGCTTAAAAAACTTCCTTGTTCCTCCCCTTTCATGCCATGCAACATGCCACACCAAAAAACAATGGCCATTTGATGCCTTGAATCACTTTATATTGCCTACTAAGGTTCCATGAAATCCAGGCTTTCAAGTCAATATTAAAGAAAAAAGCTTGCTCCTCCAAGTTTAACAAACTAAGCCATTAGTCTAATGCTAATATAGTCCCTTACCACATGGAGAGAATTTTCCCTTGCTCTTCTACAACAAACACAAGAGTCATCATCAACAATTTTCTTGACTTTCCTTAAAGAGTTGGTATACAATCTATCACTAACAAGGATCCAAAGAAAATTTATTATTCTTTGAGGGCCATCTTAATGCCAAATTAGATTCCATCTAGAAATAAAATTCTCATTGCCTCTCAGAAGGTTGTAAGCACTTTTGACTGAAAATCTTCCATTTGTATTTAATCCTCAAACACACTGATATGCCATTTTATCAATTGAAGAAGGAGACATGCTCATTAGTCTTAGGAAAGTTTCTTGATAAACCATGTGTTGAATTTTGTTCTAATCCCATTCGCCCGAGCTTGTCACATAATTAACAACAGTCCAAAGCTTCTCTTCGACTAGAATATGGCAATTCAGATTCATAATAGGAGGACCTGCATCTCCCATCCACCAGTCTTCCCAAAATCGAATCAAACACCCATCTCTAATGATCCATTTTATACCACTCCTAAGCTGACTCCATAAGCTACAAACGTTCCTCCATAGGTTAGAGCTACACGATTTACACATAGAAGAATTGTTGAACCTTTGCCCATCTATATATTTTTCTTTGAGAACATTAACCCATAAAAGGCTGGAATTTTATGAAGAGATTCTAGCCAATTTCCATGATGAAAGCTTCATTAAACTGCCCCATTATTCTCAAACCCAAATCTTTGTGGTTCTTATGTGATTAAACTCAGTTCCAAACTACTAAATGGAGTTTTTTACTGCTCTCTAAATCCCCCCCAAATAAAGCTTCTTGTATGTTTTTCAATCTCATTACATGTAGTTGTTGAAATTCTCGTAGTTTGCATTGCATAGGTTGGCATAGCATTTAAAACTGACTTGGCAAGAGTCACCCAAGCTGCCATAGACAAGTTGCTAACTTTCCATCCACTTAGCTTTTTTTTAACCTTCTCAATTAAGAATCCATAAGTTTTAATGGTAATTCTCTCATGAAGAATAGGCATGCCCATATATCTTCTCAAATTACCTATGAGGCCAAAGCCAAACTCAGAGCTAATTCTCCTTGCTAGACTGGTGCTCACATTTCTGGAAAGTCTAATAAGTTTCCATCACCTCCCATTCATCAATTCCTCAATGCCATGCCCTAACCTTTCTATTCATTATACAAATAGGTAAGGGGAGAGAGGGTCCCCTTGCCTTATACCTTTTGATGGCTTAAAAACTTCTGTCTTGGCACCATTCCAAAGAAGAGACATTTGAACTGAAGAAATGCAATTCATAATAACTTCTACAAGTCTTCCTGGAGAGTATCTCTAATAAAATCCCAGTTAAGTCTGTCATAGGCCTTTTCCAAATCAACCTTTAAAGCTATAAATCTCATCTTCCCTTTCTTCAATCTCATAGAATGGATAACCTCTTGGGCTATAACTACGTTATCTGTGATATGCTTGCCTTGCACAAAACTACACTGATTTGGTTTAACCCAAACTAGCATGATATCCAACAAATTACACTTCTCATTGACTCTATTGCCCCTACACACCTGTACTACCATCATGTCTAGAGGCTCCTCCCTAATGTCCCTACTACTCCTAATAGACTTTTCCCCTCCCTGGTTGATAGAATCAAGAGGCTTGCTACTGGTGAACTTGTTATACTCTCCTGTCATTTGACTTTTGGAAATATAAGCATTAACACAATTAACTATTTTCCTCCCTTACGATTCCTTCTCTTTTTGAACCTTGGATTCCTCTGCAAAATCAAGCCGCCTCTGGATTTCCTTTTCTTTGTTTAGAGTACCCTCCCCACACTTTCTTGTTCAAGGAACATCTCATATCCTTTTGTAGATGCATTTACATTCATTTTCCCCTTTAGTTTCCTGCGATCAAACTTCACATTCTTATCCATAGATCCTGCTAACTCAAATTCAGCACTCTCCTCACCCTCCACAATAACTGTGTGCTCTAAAATACTGAATCTACAACTTGTCCCTTGCTCCATTTTGCTCTTTTGTGCTTCTCTAGGTGATTTAGGTCAATTTCCAAACCTCCAGGTTCTTTTTTGGGCTAACATCCATGGCCTGTAGTTTTCTATCACCTCCGGCCTCACCTCCAATTTCTCCTCTGTCTTACCCTCCTCCACCATCAGAGCTTTCTTATTGATTATTCCATCTCCTTCGATTTCAACTTTAGGGCAGTCTTCTACTTGTTGTCCATACAGTCCACATTCAAAGCAAACAATATGCACAGCTTCATATTCAATTCTTCTTACTTGTCTACGCAACATATATTGCAAAGCTTCATATTCAATTCTTCTTACTTGACTACACAATATTTATTCATTAAAAGACATATTGGTTCTAGAGTTGCGTCTTTTCAAAAGATAATAGATGTGTCTTTTTAAAAGAAAAATGTTGTGTCTTTTCAAAGATAATTATTATATTTTTCCAAATATGTCTTTTCATTCTATATATAAAGAATGAAAGACATGATTTTAGGATGTTGATTTGGGAGCATGCTCTCTTTTGTTTTCTCTAAGTGTGATGAATTCTATTAAGTTCATCGAGTCCAATTTGTTGGAGTACTACTCAAATTAGTTTGAAGAGTTGTATTTTAAGAGGTGAAGTTCATAAAAACTGCTTAGCACTTAAGGCATGAACTAATCGTCTTAAGGAGATTCGATTTGATCCATACCTCTTTTCAATTTTTATTGTGATTTAAATTATTATTAAGTTATTTTTTTATTTATTTTTGAGTATTATTCAATTCAATATTTTTTCATGTGCAAGTTTATTTACAATATTATCTTATATATTATTTTTACAACAATTTTAAGACGATTAACCTTTTATTGTGTTTGCACTTCCGATTATTATTAAATTGAGATGGTGAGAATTATTAATAATTTATCTGCTATCCAAAATGTCGTTGTGGACATTATTAGTGGTGGTGGTGGTGGTGATTCTACTACGAATAGAGTAAAGTTTGAGACCATAGTTGATGGTGCAAATTTTGGTAGAAATGTAGGGCTCAAGACTGGTATTCCATCTAAAACGGGTCTTATGATATTTGGTTCTGTTTCTAGAGGATGGCTCAACAAGCGATGCTTACGTTGATGGTACCGCCTCCTGTTACACCAAATGAAAAATCAGAAAAGTTCAATGATATTGGATTATTTGGCCACTTTAAATTTGGTGAAAGACTTATCGAAGGTGTGTCCCATTAATGCATCAGAAGAATAAGATGTCACAAAAATTGGCATGGTGGAGGCTTGGAGTGCAGTGACTACATATTAAATTGTTTGGTAAGTTTATTATATAATGTTTATTATAACAAGAGTTAATTACTATTTTTTTATTGTAGAATGACCAAATACACTAAGTCCTCTCTCACCTGTCAAAAATACATTAACTCATCTCTGACGATTGTTCCGTTATACTAGTACACAATTTCATCTAATTTTATCGTTAGTCAACCCTAAAATGATCAACAAGAGTTGTAAAAAGATAGAAATACTCATACCATTTATTTTTTAATTAATTACATTTTATTTTTGCTTCAAAAAAATATTTTTTAGGGTTAAAAAATTTATTTTCATATTTTTTGAAAAAATTGAAAATAAAAAATAAACAAAAATATTTTTTATTTTAAAAAATAATTTAAGAAGAAATTAAATTATTTCTTCTTAAATTTTTTAATACAAATAAAAAATTCATTTTCATATTTTTGATAAATTTGAAAATAAAAAGTAAAAATATTTTTTTTAAAAAATATTTTTTATTTTTTATTTTCAAATTTTTTTATTTTTTAAAAAATAAAATAAGAAAAATTTTTAAAAATATTTTTATTTTTTTTATTTTCAAAGTTGTTAAAAAATATAAAAATATATTTATTAACCCTAAATTTTTTTTAAAGCAAAAAAGGATGTAATGAATTAAAAAAAAAGCAATGATATTTCTATTTTTTTTACTGCAATTGTTGACCATTTTAAGGTTGACTAATAGCAAAATTAGACGAAATGGTCTAGTAGTATATTGTGACATTCATCAGGAGAGAGTTAGTATATTTTTGAAAGGTCAAGAAGAATTCAATAAATTGAATCATTTTACATGGGAGAAATTATAATTAACCCTTATAACGATGATACTTTCAAACAGTAATGAAAATCCTTAGAGAAGAAATATAAGGCCGAGGATGCTGACACCAAGAAACGAGTGGTGGCCAAATTTCTTGACTTCAAGATGGTAGATTCTAAGTCCGTAATTCATCAAGTTGAAGAACTGCAAATTGTTTTGAATGACATTTTTGCAGAGGGCATGTTATTGAGAGAATCTTTCCAAGTGGTTGTCAGGCTTATAAGTGGGGATGACAATTTAATTTGACCCGTTGGATATCTGATTTGCCCCGATCTGAACAGGTCAGGTTTTACCTGCCCCATTTAATAGCGAGGTGGATACGGGTATAAAAAATAATATCCGTCACGGGTTCGGGTCGGATACAAATTTAGGGTATATCTAACCCATACACGACCTGTTTATTATTATTATTATTAAAAAATCCTATTACCCTCCCTTTTATTTTGTGATTTTGTCTGCCTCTTTCATTATAGAAGTTTTTCTTGGTGGTTTGTTATTTGGAGGAGTCACTAATGCTTCTACATTTGAGACATTGGTTTCTTTATCGGGAAATCATCTTCATTTTCATGAAAATGGTAATATTAATAATTTGGAAATGATGCTACTGAATTCTTCTCTAATTGAATGCCAACAGTACGACACGACAAAACAAAGGTAGAAGTATCCATTATTCTATTATTCTCATTTGGCTGACATGAATTTTCTTCTTGAACTAGAGCATCAACTATTTGTTCAGTTTCTAAAGCCAACAAATTTCCAGAACAAGTTGCAATTGCTCCTTCTATATCATCGTGTTTCATTTCCAAATTGTGGTAGATATTTGTTTTTTCTTGGTGGCTTGTTATATGTTGCGATCGTTATGGGGAATTAGATATTTTGGTTTTGGGCAATGGGTATTGGGTGAAATCTATTTTTGATTAATCAAGTTTCTCGGATAATGCTTTGAAAAATTAAGTGAAAATTAAGATTGTGGGTAAATGAGTATACTTGTTTTACCCGTCCCACCCCGTCCTCTGCTCGCCCCATACCTGAAGCGGGACAGATAAAAAATTTTCTTAGCGTGGCAGTGCATGTATGGCAATACTCGACCCATACCCACCCCATTGCCATCCCTACTTATAAGTTAAGGTCTATGTCAAAACTTTGGGTGGAAGCAATTTTGACTACTAATTGCATTCTTTATAGAATACTCCACAGGAAAACAAGTAAAATTCCATAAGCATTATGGAAAGTTAGGACTATCCTAAAATATTTGAAAGTGTAAGGTGTCTTGAGAAGGTAGTGATATCTCCTCTTTAACAGACTCATCTAGAACCAAAAGCTATTGATTGCATATTTATTGGCTAGGCATAAAATGTGATATATAACGATAAGTCTAGACACATTCGTCATAGACATAACACTGTTAGGAAGTTTCTCTTGAATGGTATAATTTTCATAGATTTCATAAAATCGAAGGAAAATATTACGAATCAGCTAATAAAAAGGTTGTCTAGAGAATAAGTAAACTGTGCATCGAGGGGAATGGGGTTAAAAGCCTTAACATAAAGAAAGAGACTTTAGGGTGGAAACCTAACCTAGCGATTGGAAATCCCATGAACTAGGTTTAATAGGACAACAAAAATTTTGAAAACTCTACAGTAAACACTATCTCCCATTTTTATTATGCATTGGTACTACCTACAACGATTCAAGGTATGCTATTTTTTAATGATTCCTATAACTTGGCAAACAAATAGTTTAAACATCAAGTTAGGTATTGTTAGATATCTTTGATAGGAATGCACTTACATGCATATAGTATTGGTCGACTCTATGAAAAATTTTAAAGGAAAAATTTTCTAAAGCATGCATGAATCCCGAGAAGTTTAGGGCCGAAATAATAAACACAACCGATAATAAATATAGAATTGAAAGAGTTATGTGTGAGACTTATTATCTAGACTTGCATATACAACTAGCAATTCAAGGTATAGTCCATTGACTAGTTAAGTGAGTCCGATAGATTTTCATTAAAAAAGGTTCAAAGCGAAAGCTACCTATCTTAATGCATTGTTCTTCCACAGATACACAGAATTTCTCAAATTAATTTTATTATTTTATTTATTTATTTGTTTATTTTTTGTTGGTTTATTAATGTAGGGAATTGTTGGAAAATATTAATGGATTGTAAATATAATAATAAGTAAATTATTATTTTAAGAATTATATCTTTCAATAAAAGACATATTGTAAGAGTTGTCTTTCAAAAAATAATAATTGTATCTTTTCAAAAGATAAAAATTGTGTTTTGTTGTGTCTTTTTAAATATGTATTTTTATTCTTTACATAGAGAATGAAAGATATATGATTTTAGGATGTTGATTTGGTGTATGCTCTTTTTTGTTTTATTTAAATATGCTGAATTTTATTAAATTCAATTGAGTCTAATTTGTTAGAGTGTTAATCAAATTGGTTTAAATAGTTATATTTTGGGAGGTGAAGTTCATTAAAACTGCTTAGTACCTAAAATATGTAGGTACTTCTCTTTAATTTTTATTGTGATTTAAATTATTATTAAGTTATTATTTATTTATTTTTAATATTATTCAATTTAATATTTTTTTTTCTGTGCAAGTTTATTTACAATAATATATAAGATATTATTTTTACAACAGGTAGTTGCCTTTGCATTATTGCAGGTGGTTCCTCCTTTGTTTATGATTGTCTTGTAAAAAAAAAGGTAAAAACTTTATATCCTTCTTAAGTTGAAAATAAAAAAAAAAAAAAATGAGAGAGAAAAGAAATCCACTAAAAATTTAAAATTAAGGATAAATTATTATTTCATCTCTAAAATTTAAACTAATTAATAAATTTTTTTTTTTTTGAAAAACTAATTAAAAAGTCAATAAAATTCTTAAAATTAAGGATAAATTATTATTTCATCTCTGAAATTTGATCTAATTAATAAAATAATTATTTATTTTTAAAAAATTAATTAAAAAGTCAATAATTTTTTTTATTTAACATTTTAATCTTTTCATATAATTTTTTATACTTTTTTCCTATAAATCTTTTATGAAATTTCATATCATAAAATTTCGACCAATTCATCCTATTTTTTTATAAACCTAATAAAAAATAAATAAGAAAAAAATTTCATCTAAGCAAACAACAAATATACCACATTATTAAATAATTTCAAAATGCAAACAAGTGATTTTCTATAAAAGAATAGAAAGAAAATTGAAAACAATGAAAATAAAAAGTAAGGAAAGTGGGATATCAAAATTGAAGATTTTGATGACAAAAATTTCTTGAATTTCTTCACTTAATCTTCATTTAATTTTCAATTTCTTCAATAGTTGCCGCTCGCTGCTTTTTTTTTTTTTTACTACAGTTAAACTAAAAAAACAAAACAAAAACTGAAACTTGAAAGATTAAGAATTGAGAATTAAAAACAAAGCTGAAAGCGACAAATTCAATAGCTTTTTCGATCAATATTCTTAAAAACCCAGATAAGAAATACAAAAATTTAAATCATGGAAACATTAATTTTAGCTATTCCTGGGTATGGCGCTGAACTCTTAAAAAAAGAAAAAACCCTCGTAGAGCTTTTTATTTCTAGGAAGAGGTAAAAGAATCGAGGAAGTCGTGGTAATTACTTTCTTTCTTTTCTTTTTTTATTTTTATTTTTATTTTTATTTTTCCTGAAACCAAATCGAATTCTACAGGGATTGGATTCTTTTATGGGGTTTGAATGATTTTGAAAGGGTAAGCAATTAACAATTAATTTTGATTATAACATGTTACAATCAAAATTTTAATTCAAAAAATTAATCAAATAAGAAATGGGAGTGGGAAAATTGATGGGAATATGTTGAATATTAAATATTATTATTTTTTAATTTTTAATAAAAAAAAACCCAATTAAAATATATAAATGATTTAATTAATTTCTTAAAAAAAATATATTTATTAATTAAATTAATTTTTTTTTTATTATTTAAAAAAATATATATTTATCGTTAAATTATATTTTAATATACAAATCAAATTTTATTAATAAAATAATAATTTAAGGTAAAACTTAAAAGAGAAAACACAAAAATATAAACCACTCATTTTATAAATTTTATTTTTCATAGCCAACCATCCACTTGTTTGCAGTCCATTCCTTTTAATTAAATTATTATATACATTTTTTTTATTGATACATGAATTATTTTTAAAAGGAATAAAATTTATATGATTCCAATTTTTATTTTTTTTTGAAAATACATAATTATTTTAACATCAGGAAAATGATGAACTCGAATATGGATTTATAATTTGTTGTCCAAATAGAAAATTATTATATTTTTGAATCCTAGGGGATAGAACTAATTTCATTTTCTTTTTGAATTATTTTATAAAAAAATAAATAAAAAGGTAGGATGTCACGTGAGATTAGTAGAGGAACGTGGCACCGAATAAGAGCTTTCTTTTTAAATTATTTTTCAATAATAATAATAAAAGAAAGGAGAGAGAGAAACTCTCTTCTTCATTTCTCTCTCTTCTTCATTTTCTTCTCTATTCTTTAACACCCAATCACACGAAACTCCTTAACCCCCAAATAATTCAATTTCAATTTTTTCAAACAAGAAAAATACTTTATAGCTTCCATTATTACCGTCTTTCTCAGCCTCTCCTCTAATTTTTGAACTACACACTCATACTCTCTCTCTCTAAAAATGGGTTCGGGCAGTAGTCGACTGGGGTCGCGCCCATCACGGGCCCGACTGAATCGTAGCACCCACTCTAGCCTTTTATCTTCTCTCATCTGCGGTTCCTCTTCTTCTCGCGCTACTCTTCAGGTAAACCAAATTATAAGAAAATAAAAACAATAATTTAAATATAAAAACCACAAACAATTTTTTTTTTTTTTACAAATTGTTATTATTGCTTTAGCCCTTTGATAATTATGTTTTGATCAGCTTTGATGAGCTGGGATTGGTCATTTGGTTTCAATGATCGATCCCATTTGTTATTATCATTGATTGTGAAACCCAAAAACAGAGAAGAAGGAGAGTAACCATTTCGTGTTTTTTGTTGTCTTGATCAAATTTTGAAGTTGCAGTTTGAAAAGTTTTCGATTTTGGGTGATCTGGAATTGATCATTTGATGCTGAAAATTGATTCATTTCGGGTAATTCTGGGTTTCTTTAGCAGCACCTGCAATTTTTCAAGCAAAATTGATATGTTTGACATCTAATTCTGAGTGAATTAATTTTTATCAATCAAGATATGATAACTAGGATATGTTTTGCTGTGGACCTTTGATTAATAGTTCAACTTCTTGTGGCAGTTTTGTTTTTTACAATTCCTTGGTTCTGAAACAAGTCTTTGATACTTGGGAATCACTGTTGATTTTCTTGATATTTAGGATTTGATGGTTAGCTCTATTGATTTTCATATCTTATTATCGTTCAAAATTTGATGGTTAGCACTGTTTGATTGACCATGTAGTTCTATAAAGATTTTATATTATTTTCTGGGATGTTGATTATTTTTCTAAATTGAATCACCCATGATATTGAATCTATAATTGTACTGCTAGATGTGCTTGTTCACATATTTTGGCATATGCCAGATGCAAACTTTAACCATTTACTCTATGCAAAGAAATTGCGATGGAATGCTGTATGTTATATAGCAGTAGCTACAAACGCATTATCACATACTTAATGCTTTATTTAACTAGAAAGCTTGGAGATATAGATTTAATAAATTACTCACACTCTAAGTCCATTTTGTTTTCAATTTTTAATAAAATTTGCTCCATTGCATGAGGAAGTAGTTTTAGATACATTAACAACTTGGCATATCAACACAAGAACTTGTTGCTGTAAAGGATGAGAGATGGACATAAATCACATAGAAATAAGTTCAAAAAGCATGGATAATAGTCTCATTTATTTGAGCAACAATACAGCTGATGCCTTGTTCCGTTTAGTACTCCTTGAAACTACATTCATCACATGCTTTATTGTTATTCATAGTTGTGATCTAACCTGCATTTCATACTTCAAAGTAATTTTCCAAACTTTTTATCAAAATCACATTTGGCAGTAAAGAAATATAGTTAGTTGCCTTTAATGCACACAATGTTGCTTTCTTTGGCAGAAAGCCAACAAGATTGGGGAGCTTTTCTGTGCTGATATTTTCTTCTTTTATTTCTTGGCATTATTTAAAGGACATTACAATCTTCTTTTTGCAATTATTTCTTGCGTTCTTCTATTGGTAAATTCTTCTTTTAGAAAAAAAAGAAAGAAAGAATTATGTACGTACTTTCACAGCAGGAACAGCTTTCTATTAGCATTCTTTCTCTATACTTGATTGATTGGTGAAATTTTTGGAGGAGCATTTTGTACATGATCTTTGATACATTTATGAAGGTTTCATAGATGCTGTTTCATGATTGATTACTATGACTTGAGAATCACAGTAATCCCACCTTTCATAGATGCCAAACAAAAATTCTATTACAAAAGCCAGAAGGTTCTGCTTTATATAGGGATGTATCTGTGGTGGATAGGCAGTGTAAATAGAAATCTAGACACTTCTTTCTTACCAAGAATAAGAAATAGTGGGAAAGCAGTATCTATTGGCTTTTGTTCTGCATGTCTTGATCTGTGGACATATTATATTTTTATGTTTGGGATAAGTCTTTTCAGGATGCTATTGTTTAAAAGTTCTTGGCTGCAGTTTATAGAAAAGACTGATATGCATGCAAGTTTTCCCTACAGATGGAAAATCATTCAGATGAAATTCTGGTGAATTCTTCAAAACATTTTTATCCAGTTGCCAATGAGATCTGGAATCCTACAGAGGAACCTTCTTTCATTTCCAGTATAGGGACATGGTCTACCAGCTCTGTTACTGAAACAGGAACATCATCTGGAAGCAGTATAACAACCAGCGAGGGAACTTCTGCTGAACATGGTTTGAGATATAGTGAAACAAGTAATCAAAGAAAATGCTTGTCTGAAAGTAAGGAATTAGTTGCTCCCTATAAGGTAAGTGATAGTTATAGTCATGACAAATCTTATAGGAATAGAAGTAGTTCTGAAGCTAGTACTTCGTTTAAAGAACAATCTTCAGATCCTGTCTCTGTAAATGTTTTGGCTAACGAGGATGCAGTCCATGGCATTAACAATTCAGAGAACAGAGATGTTTCTCAGATCATACATCCAAGTAGTTCGTCACCTCACGGGCTTGGGGATTCACATTCTGATGGGGTATCTGTTGAGAATCACATGGATGAAGTAACAAGCATTTTTAATTCAGATTCTGTTCCTCATATGTCCGATGTTCCAGCATCTTTTCACTCTCTCGGAAATGAATCTGAACAAGAACCAATACCATCAGGTTTAGGATTTCTTGTGGGCAACAGGGAACAGGCCCAGGGAGATGGAAGTGTACTTCATGTAGATGTTGTAAGCATCTCTTCCAGCATTTTGTCTAATAGCAATGCTGATACAAGTAATCGCGAGTCAAGAAGGAACAGTAGAAGATTGTTTTGGGATGCTTTTTCAAGACGCAGTACTAGAAGGCTACCTGATTCTCCAACGTTAGTTTTTCCCACAGATAATACAGATAATCTACTATCCCATGACAGATGGCTACTTGATTTCAGTGGTGACTTTTTTGATGATGGGATAGGCAGCGATTCTGGATACCTGGGCAGTAGAATTCACAGCTTGAATGGACGAAGACGACACTCTAGATCTGAGGTGATTTCTGAACACTTTTGGGCAAAAAAAAAATATGCTCTGTTTAGTTTCTTACTTGCTTTAGTATGAGTTTTTTCTAAAGGGTCTGTATGCTATTGGCTTGAATGTGTTTGCTTTAATTGAAATGGTCTTTATTGAGTAAGGTTTTGAAAGGGGAATTCTGGAGATTTCCTATCCTAAAGCCCTTTTTATTGAAATGGCTATTCTCAGACTGCAAACATAAAACCTCTTGGTTTCAAGCCCCATAATTTTACCATTTCACTAGTCAATGGCCCCATGACTGTTTGGTTTTGATATTTACTTCAAATAATGTGTTTTTAACTTTTTTACTGTAACAAGTGTCAATCTGTTATACGTTGTATCTCACATTTGTCACATTTCCTTATCCTTTTGTAATGATTATGTACTGCTTCTATATGGCTCTTTACAGATCTGGGAAAGACTTCGTGGTGGCCTTGATGAGCACGGTCGGAGAACTACCTTATGTTCATCTGGACTCCATCTTGATGGTACATGCTCATGTGAATCATTCTCGACGACTGAAGAGACTAGTACTCGTGCAAGTATATCACGAATTGTCATGCTTGCTGAAGCTCTATTTGAGGTAGTTTTCCTGACACATAGTTGATCCAAGTATATAAATTCCTGGTAATTGGTCAGGTGGAAATGATTTGAAAAGTGGAATGCAGGTGTTTGATAGCATTGATGACATTAAAAATGGGTATATTGATTGTAAAGATGTTCTCTTTCTCTTTCTCCCTTCCGGTCATTAAATTATTCTGCATTAACACCTTTTTGGATTTTCAACATTTAGGCTTTGATTGAGAGGAGGTGGTGAAAAGTAGGGGGGAAAGAATGAGAGGGAAGTGGAATTTCATTTTCTCTTGTTTGGAAGGGTGGGGGAGGGGAGGGAAGGAAAAAATATGGGAGAGTTTAATCACTTGGGCCCACAAAACAATGAGCTGAACATATTCATTTTTACTATGTTTTCCTTACAATTAATTTTTTTAATTTAATGAAAAAAGTTGGGTTTTTTTTTTTAAAGTGAGAAAGAAAAAGACAATCTTTAATCCATGGAATAGGAAAATAAAAGAAAAGAAATGATTAATAAATACTTATTGTTTGGAAGTTTAAGAGATAAGAAATATATTAGTTATTAAAGGTAAAATAATATTATCTAAAAGTTATTTTTAGTAATAAGTAAGGGAAATCTTTTATTTCTTCAATTTTAAAGGGAAACAAAATATAAGTTTAAGGGAATAACTAATCCCTTAATATCATTTCTTGTCTAAATTAATTAAATTCTCAAATATGAGATAACTCTTATCCCATTCCATTTTCCTATTTTCTTTCCTTTCTTATTCCAACTTCCAAAGAGGGCCTCAGTGACCCACTTGATAAAAAAACATATATATATATATATTTTCAAAATTTCTCCCCTTCATTTCCAAAGAAGGGAGGAGCAAATAATTTTCTCTCTCTCCATGTTCTGTCCTCCAATCCTTCCTCTCTTTACCTTTTTTTCCAAACAATTGGTTAACTTACAATGTATCGGGTAGCTGTATGCAAACAGTTATATCCATAAGCTATATTTTCTCGGTCTTACTTTATGCTTGTTCAAGTTCAATAAAACAATCCTTTTACCTATTTCTTCTTATATCCACTGGAATAATACTCTGTATTTTATGTTACTAATACCACATTTTCACTACCAAAAATACTTGTGCATCAGCAATGCCTGATGTGAACATGCACAAATAAACCTTATGAAATTTCAACAAACCCTATGTGGCTATGTTTATTCTCAGTTAAAGCCATATTAGCTTTTGAACTCTTATGTATCAAAAATATTGAATGCCATACTTTTCATACTTACTAGTAAAATCATATGGTGGAAGGTTTTAGAATTGTGTTAATTCTATGATACGAAAAACTGCATTCATTATTGAATGTGGATGCCCAATGAAAACTTGGTTTTGCGTGATTTTGCAAATCAATACTGTGAATACTTATGTTCTTTTGTTTTCAAAAAATCACTTTTTTGTTTTGGAATTAATTTACTAGGCTTGCTGTTATTTAATCTTAGATTTGATTGCAGTTTGTTATTATTACAGTAAGATTTAGCAGTAACCTGCAGTTCCAAAGACCTGCATAGATTTCTTGGCTGTATGTAGGTGTGCCAACAATCATCAGTTATTTAGTTCTGTTGTTATGCTCTATCTGCAGGTTTTGGATGAAATTCATCGCCAGCCAGTGTCACTATCCCTATCAATGGTTTCACTTCCAGCACCAGAATCAGTTGTTGACTCTTTCCCTCTTAAGAATCACAAAAAAGTGAACAAAGTTGATGGCAATGATGATGTTGAACAGTAAGTTCCTTCCCAAAATAATTTTTATAAGGTGAAGCAACATATAAATGAAGAATAAACCAGTTATTATTGTACATGTGTTTCACTAGCTCTTTGTGCTCGAATATTTCTGTTTTTATGTTAGGGTGTTAAGGGCTGCAAAGTTATTTATTTGCTGCCATGATTGCACTGATGTTGATCCGAGTATATGCAGAGAGACTTTATGTTTATAGTATCTATATTCAAATTCGCTCAGTATTAACAATCTGATGGACAGGTGTTATATTTGTCTAGCCGAGTACGAGGAGGGGGACAAAATAAGAGTTCTTCCGTGCCACCATGAGTATCACATGTCCTGCGTTGATAAATGGCTTAAAGAGATACATGGGTAACTTCACTTCTATTCTTTGCTTTCTGTCTTTTCCTTTTCTTCATGATTTATATTCATAATAGAATTTTTGTTTTGTTTATTTTTTGGTGGATTTGCCTGGCATTTCCCTCCCTCCCTCTTTCTTTACTGGTGCTTTACAGGGTATGCCCACTCTGTCGAGGAGATGTTCGTCAGGGTACCAATGAACCTTCTGAATCTACCAGCGAGTCTTTGGTCCCTAATTCAGAAATCCCTTCTGTTTGATGAAATTGTACGTGTATGTAAATAGTAACTTTGGTTTTACTCTCTCTCTCTCTCTTGCTAAGTTCTATTTACAGCTTTAAATAGTATCATATGCTAAAGATGTCATTATGTAGAATTTTATAGAAGGCAAATTAAAATGAGGATTTTAAGGTTCAGTATCAAGTTCCAAATTTACGGTTCTCTCCAGTTGCGTAATGCGCAATAGAATTGGTCCAAACTCATCAAACCACATCACAAAACAGCTGTGATTGAGATGTCTAGTTATGTCTTGAACTTTTTATGTATTATGTTCTGCAGAAACTTCGGACTCCTGAAATTGCGGCTAGCCCCAGTTCCATAGAGAATCTAATCATTACTTACCTTGTATGATAATTCTCTGTTTTGTTTTTTTATTAGAGTATTTCAAGTTGAATAATTATTCTGGGAACATGCTTCTAAATTCCTAATTACCTTAGGTTGGTTTGATTAATTTTGAAATCGGAATCCAAATGAAAGTTATTGATATCCATTTTTTAATTTTATTTTTTAAATAATTTAATATAATTTATTAATTAGATATCAAAATTAGATCATTTTTTAATTATATCAAAATTAGGCATGTTTGGCTAATTTTGAAATCGAAATCCAAATGAAATAGGGCAAAAAAGATTTTAAACATTTAGGCATCCATTTTCAAATGTATTTTTTAAATAATTAAATAGAATTTATTAATTAGATTAATGATTATAATAAAAAAATATTTATCATATCAATAGAAATTGAAGTTGTTTTGTATTCCATTTTTAATCCCAAAGTGGATCAAACATTCTCAGCGTTCTGTTCTTACTAAACAATCAAAGATGCAATAGAACAAACAAAAGATACTTAAATTTTATAAGAACAATGTTCTTCTATCAACTGTTAAAATTTTACAATAGAGCATATTCCTGCTTTAAACATATTCTTGCTATACTTGCATTGAACAGCCTCACAAAAAGTAAACAAATACAATATAAATACTTTTCTATGGAGACCAGAAGGGATTTTGGTCTTGGAAAGAGGAAGATTCAATTCTCACCTTATTATTTCCATTGCTTTCACTGTAATCATCGAAGAAGGGATTATAATTATCATTATTTTCAAAGCACTTATAATTGCTGCCATTGGCAAAGAGATTAGGGTGACAGTTCTCATCGTCGTCTTCAAATGTTGTCCATCGCTTTGAGTTGTTGCTATGCTTTTCTCTAGCAGCGTTTCTCTTGTTCTCCATCTCTCCAACATGGTCTCTGAACTCTTTCTTCACTACATCCAATACGACATCCCCATACTGATCACACCATGACCTTTATACACAATGATATTATTTATTAGTAATCATTTTTTATAGTCTCGTGCACTCAACGCCTTATTTTTTTAGCACAATAACTTGATGAACTAAAAGAAAAGGGGAAAAAAAAAACTTGGGGCCTTACTTGGGGAAGAACTTTTTCAGCTCAGCCTTGTCAACTGGGAGCTTGTTGGAAATTTCTTCCATTTGATCATCCCTGTTGGAGCCATAAAAGCAGAGCAAAAATGCAGAATTCAAGAATTCATCATGACAGAACCATTATAACTAAGGTTTTTAAACCTCAATATTTGTGATATAATTTCTTCTCTTTGTTTTAACTGTTATTATAAAGTTTGTATCTTAGAAAACTAACTGACGAGACAAGTGATGAAAACAAATATATTTTTACAATAAAATTTTCTTTCACAATAGAGAAAAAAAAAGGCCCAAGAACAACAAACATACCAAACGGATCCTAAAGTTTTAGGTTCAATTAAAAATGCTTACGAGAATTTAAGATTTGGGTTTGTGGTGCAGAGTTCTGTTTGAATTCTTGACAGTTCCTTCTTTATCTTATCTCCTAAAACCTGCAAAATCACAGAAACAGATTATGAGGCAGAGGTTCGAAGAAAGAAGTGGAGAAACTTGATAAAAACTATCAAAGACTGAACCTTATCAATGAAAAAATCTGAAGGAGAACCATTAGAATGTAGCTTCCTCTTTATCAATTTAGTATCTGGCCCTTCTCCAATGGGGCTATTAACAAGATGGCAAGATCCTAAAGACTCAGAGTCTGATCTTTCCTTATTAAGTGGCAGAGGAGTAGTCTCATCATCTGAATCATTTTTCTTCCATTTCTTAAACCCATCAAAAACCCATTGCTTTTTTGCTGATTTTGATACTCTTTCTTCAGAATTAAGACAATTCTCATCACCATCACCACAACCATGGGCCTCCCTCTGCTCTCTTTGAAACAGAGTCCTAAACGGTTTCCTCTTTGCCTTGTCAGTGCTTCCACATTCCTTAGTAGACTCGTTTGGTAAGCTTTCTTGCATCAGAATTGACTTGGTTTCACTTTCTTTAACCCTTAAATTACTATCCCAAATTGGGTTTTCTTTGTCATTGTTAACAAAGCCAGGAGAAAAATTTGCTTCAATTTCAAATATACTTTTTTCTCCTCTGTTTTTTATCTGCTTGAGAGATGATCCAAAGCCAAGAACTGAGGCTGCTCCTTTAATTTGCTTGATTGCTGAGTTAGACTTTGATTTGTTTTTGGAGGGCAAATTTTCTTTATTAACTAAGCTTTTCTCAGCTTTTAAGTCAATGACTGACCACTCCTCTTCTGGATTCTCTTTTAGGTCTTTTGGGCCAGCAACAATTACATCTCTTGCCTTAATTTCTGCCCCTTGAACTGCTAGCCTTTGTAATAAAGGTCTCTTTGAAGAATGGTACTCATCTTCTGATATACATTTTGCATAGAGCAACTCCTACACAAAAGAATGAGCAATAAATACTTACAAGAAGGAAAGAGGATTCATTTTTCTTGTTTGATTTACAAGGAATCTATTTTATTTTTTGGATATGTTTATATTGAATAATTTGAATTTTTGTTCAAATGCTATCTGTTTCAAGTAAAATTTTCTAAGAATAAACTTTAAATATGAATTTGTTTTAAGTTAGACACTATTTTTATTTCCATTTTGATTTCCAAGATGAACCAAACACACCCACAGTGCCTGTTTAATGTTGCATAAAAGTGATTTTTCAGCTTGAATTTTCATTAAAAATTTAACATTTTTCTCAGCTGAATCAAAAGGTTCCATACCCTCAAATCTTAATTAATTCCAATTTGAGTTTATTTAGATAACAAATATGAACAGAAAATAATAATTGAAAACACTTCAACTTAACACTTGCACTTGACAATAGATAACCTTATACATAAAGTAGACTTTATACAAGACTTCTCAGTACTCTTAAATGTAAGATAAATTCTACATTTACGTCCAATTATCAACAGAAAAATAAGTAATTAAAAGTTTTAATAATATTATGCATGAGAATGTATTCTTGAATGTAAGAGAAATTCTATATTTATGTTCAATTATCAACATAAAAATTAGTAATTAAATGTTTTAACTAATTCTTGAAAAATAAAACAGTACACCCATTAATTAGAAACTCAATTACCTGCAAGAAGACCAACTTATCTCTCAAAATAATTGGCTGTTCATGTTCAGCCGGAGAAGCAATAAGGGTCTCAAGTAAATGAGTTCGAAAAGCTGAAACTTCATTCTCAGCTAAAATCCCTTCTTTATGGAGACCAATTAAGTTCAAGATTTGATGGAAAGAATCTTGCTGCCATTTCAAGTTATCAGATTGAAGCATTGAGAGCCTGTGCTCTGCTGCAGGCAATCTCCTTTTCTTGAAGGAAAAGGGGAGAATTGTCTTGCAAAGAGAGGTGATTGAGTCATGGAGAGAGGAGTAATAAGTTGGTGTGTATGTATACCCCATTTTTGATGATGATCTCTTCGTTTCTTGAGCTGAACCAGAGAGTGGAATTAAACAAGATCGGGGATTTTTGTGGGTTGCCAGAGCTATTGATTTGAATATTTTAGAGAGAGAGAGAGAGATAGAGAGTTATTTCTTGTTTTTGTTTTCTCATTTGATTTTTCTTTTTTTTAGGTTTATTGTAGTTTTTTTTTTATTTGATTTGTTGCTTGTTTTATTTTGAGGTGTACAAAGATTTTCGAATGTTGGGTGTTTAAACGGTCACTTGGAACTAGCCGTTAGGACAGGGAAAGAAGCTAGGTGCAAAAGAAAACCAATTATTAGTGGACTAAAGCGATGTCGTTTACAATTACTGAGTTCGCAATAGCATAAATATAGATATGTTTCCATAATAAATATTCTAATGGTAAAATATATAATTAATAAAGAATAAATTTTTAATTTATTTGAATTTTTTAATTTTTTTCATTTATTAATTATTTTAATATTTTTTTATTTTTTTAATTCTCTTACATTTTATATTTTTTAATTAATTTTTATATTTTTAACATATTTTTAATAACAATATTATTATTAAATTAAAATAAAATATAATTTAAATTAGAAAATAAGATAATTAAATTAAAATATATATAAAAAATTAAGATATTTGTTATGAGACGGAAGGAGTGTTTGATTATAATCATTAATATATTTTCTTTTCTGCTAATAATAATATTATTTAAAATTTGAACGTTCATTTTTCATAAAAAAAAATATTCTTAATGTTTAGGGTATGTTTGATTGTAGGAATCTTATGCAAAAATTACTTGAGAATATGATGTATTATTTAGTTGTAAAAAATAAAATATATTTTTCAAAAAATTATTTAAAAAATAGAAAATATAAATTTAATGTTTAGTTAATTTTTTAATTGAAAAAGTTGAAAATAAATTTTTAAATTTTGTAAAATTACACTCTATTATACAAAACTACTCTACAATATTTTTTATTCTTTTTTAAAATAAATAATTATGAAAAATAATTATTATATATTTAATAAAAAAAAAAGAAAACTTAGAAATAAAAATGAAAATAGAAGAATGAAGAACTCTTTAAATGGTACCATATGTTTTTATTTTTTAATTTTAATTTAAAAATAAAAATATAAAAAATTGAGAAATAAAAAAACTAGAAAAGAAAAATAAGGAATATTTTTCACAATCAAACAAAATCCTAAAATTTCAGTGTTTGGTGGGTTTACAAATTTTATATTTTTGAAAAATATTAAATTGTAATGCATATGAGTTCTACCCTCTACTTTCCCATACTTTCTCATCTTAATTATTGTAGAAACCCAATATTAAAAATAAATAAGACATTAATATTTTTACGTAATATTTATATATATAATAATTCTTCAAAAAAATAAAATAAAAAACCTACAGACCATTTATCAACTGGGTGAGATATTTTTATTCAGCTATTTGAATTTTTTTATTATTGTACTTCTTTTTATCTTATTGATTATTTCAACATTGTTATGATGTAATGGTGGAGAATTCTCATCATAAACCATAAATCAAGTGTCATGTAAATTTAAACAAATATAGACAATGTTTCATGATATTGCTTAAATAAATAAAAATTATTTAAACTAAGGATATATCAATGTAATTTATTTATATATTTTTTATTTTCTCATTAGCTAACTAAACATAATTATTTTACATTTAACCAAATATAGTAATTTAACATTCCTGAAATTATAATGGTGGATTTACTTCCCACTTTCCATATACATTCTTAATAAAATACATATTTTATATGATATAGACTCCATATTAGCTATTAAATCAACTCCAATCTATATATCAATAAAAAAAATAAAAATAATTTTTTTTTTATTTGGCATATATTATATGAACTCTGTTGGATTTGTATCTTAAAAATCAATCATCATATGATTATTTTTGGTATATTTTATATCATAATTTATATATTTATGACTTTCATTATTATGATTATTTGAATAACTGCGTAATATAAATTATTATAATAATGTCCCTATAATAAGATATTCTAAAATCATCTCTAGTCAAATATTATTGTGAAATGAGATATCAATAATATGTCGAGACTAGTATGTGTAGTGATTGATGGCAATAGTCATAAATATGAGATATCATCCAGTAGCGGGCGCGACACAAGATAGTTGCGGGTGCGACTAAGTGAAGTCGCGGGTATAACAGAATGATTCGCGGGCACAAAAATAAAGTCCGGATAATTCAAAATATCCAGTAGCTTAAAATTGAATAGTGTGATTCAGTCGCGGGCGTGACATTATTCAGTCGCGGGTGCGACCAGATAAAATCGCAGGATTATTCAAGCTCAGCCTCGGGTGCGAAGAAGTTCAACAGAGTATGAAAGTTGGATTTCGCAATAAGTCGCGGGCGCGACAGTTCCAGTCGCGGGCGCAACTTGAAAAAATTCAAATATAATATTTTTCGAGTCAAAAAGAAGAGAAGTCAGTCGCGGGCGCGACGGTCCTAGTCGCGGGTACTACTCACCTGTAAAATAGCTGTTGGAGCGAATTTTCAGATGCATTTATTGCGGGAAAATGAGTCTAAACGGCTCTTTCTTCACCCAAGACTATAAATATGAGTTGATTTGTATTAAATGAAAAAAGAACAACCTTTAAATAAGTTCATAATCATTTATTGCTAGATCATTCATATTTATTGTGCAAAAATCAGTTTATACTTGTATTTATTGTAAAAGGTTGTGTGTGAACCTAGTTTAAGAAAAATACATTGTATAAGGTTAAAGTGTGAACCAAAACACTTATGTTTGATCTTAAACCTATAAAAGGATCAAAGATAGTGAAATACTCAAGTGTAATCTTGAGGAGTGGACGTAGGCTCATTTTGGCCGAACCACTATAAACCTTTGTGTTGATTTTCTTCTTCTCTTCCTTCATCATATTTGTAATCATCAGACGATTATTTTTGGTATATTTTATATCATAATTTATATATTTATGACTTTTATTATTATGATTATTTGAATAACTGCGTAATATAAATTATTATAATAATGTCCCTAGAATAAGATATTCTAAAATCATCTCTAGTCAAATATTATTGTGAAATGAGATATCAACAATATGTCGAGACTAGTATATGTAGTGACTGATGACAATAGTTATGGATATGAGATATCAAGTCAACACATAAGTACATATTGAAGAACTATGTACCAGATTGACCCACCATGAGAATACTACATGCATTGTTGTAAGTATTTCTCATAGTGATAATAATAATATGATCCTTTGACTTGAGATTATCAAAGATCCCAACATAAGGAGTTGTATATCTTGATACTGTTAAATGTTTTTCGTAACGGGATGTACTATAAAAACAGTAATTGGATATGCCATAAATTATGTAGAGGAATGTTGAGTGATCAAGATAGGATTTGTCCCTCCTATACAACAAGAGTGATGTCTTTGGGCCCTTTGATTGAGTGAGACCTAAAATGTATGGCCATATTCAAATGAATCGATATGTGATTTTGATGTCATTTGATTTCGGAGTCTACTCAGGTATCAAAATTATAAAGATTTAACTATGCGAGTATGACATGTTAGACCTTAAGGTCTTCTTCATACTTATTTTGATGGTTACAAACACCAAATTATTGGACTAATAAGTTTGTTTGATTAAGTGCAAGAATTTTCAAGAATTTCTCTGAAGTATTACAGGATGCTGCTTAGTCGCGGGCGCGACCAGTTGTAGTCGCGAGCGCGACTCTAGATACAAGCTTGGTTACAGGTGCGACAAAACCAGTCACAGTCTTAAAAAGTTTCAGGTCACGGACGCAACACTTTACAGTCGCGGGCGCAAAATTGTTTTGAAAAATCCAAAGACATCTAGTAGCTTCAAGGTGAACAACGTCCATCCAGTAGCGGGCGCGACACAAGGCAGTTGCGGGTGCGACTAAGTGAAGTCGCGGGTATAACAGAATTGTTAGTCCCTTTGGCAACCAAGAGGGGGAGTGAATTGGTTTGCGGAATTATCACTAAATAAAAATTAACAAAGAGAAGGAAGGAAAGGGAAGAAGAAAGAACACAAGAATTTATAGTGGTTCGGCAACCTTGCCTACATCCACTCCTCAAGATCACACTTGAGAGTTCTCTTAACCGATCCTTTTACGGGTGCAAGATCAAATCCAAGTGTTTTGGCTAACACTCAAACCTTACAAGTGTTTTCAAGGTTCACACTAAAACCTTTACAAGTTTTTTCCTATTTGGCTCACACTCAAACCCAAGAGAAATATAAAAGAATAGAAAAAGAAAATCCCTTACAAGAATTTTCCCAACACTCAAAGAATAGCACAACTAAAGGTGCTTAAACAATTTTAGCACATTTCAAGTAAATACAAGAATTAATTTGATTTAATCTCTTAAACACTTAATCTCTTGTTAATCTCAAGTTCTCCAACCTGTTTGAGCTTCATACTATCTTGTATTTATAGTCTTGGATCAAATATGACCATTAGGATCCAAAATATAGTTGTTAGAACCATTTCCAACGGCTAGTTTATCTGTCAGAATCGCGATGGTCGCGCCCACGATTTTTTGTCTAGCCAGAGTAGTAATTTATTTTGATCATAACTTGAGTTATACAACTCCGAATCATGCACCATTTTTTGCGTTGCAAACTTTGAGATGTCTACTAAAATTTTATAGTTTAACTCAACTCCAAAATGATCCATCTTAATGTCCTAAAAAATCATAACATTTTATTACTTCAATTTATAAGATAGTTTAAGTATGCTTCACTAATTCTTCAATATCTCCTTTTATAGAACTCAGAATCACTTGATTCCTTTTCCATATGAAACTAGACATCTATATATTCAATTATGTGAAATTTAATGCTCAAATTATTTTTCTATAATTCTCAGAAATATTTTCAAGTTGTCTCATCTACTCTGTCCTATTCTGGCAGTTTGAGCATAATTCCTTCAAAAATTCATATCTTCATTTTCGAATGTCCAATGCTCAATCCGATTTTTGTTCCTAAAACTACACATCCATATATTTCCATCCATATATGTCTTGTCCTAATATTTTCTCCCAATTTGTACAGAATTTGACATCACTCCAAACTATGTGCAAATCTGTCAGTTTTCCGGTTCGTGCCTTTGAATTTCTCGAGTCGCGCCTGCGACTTCATGCGTCGCGCCTGCGACTTCATGCGTCGCGCCCGCGACTAGCTTCTCTCCTTTTTGGCTCGAAGAAGAATAAATTTGAATTTTACCGAGTAGCGCCTGCTACTAAAGCTGTCACTCCTGCAGCTTCACCTAGTCGCACCCGCGACTGCTTTGTGTCGCGCCCGCTACTGGAGAGAGACTGTTCACTTTGAAGCTACTGGATGATTTTAAAATTTCTGAATTAATTTCACGCCTGCGACTGGAATGTGTCGCGCCCACTACCAGAAACTTTTCAAGGTTGCGACTGACTTTGTCGCACCTATGACAAAACTTGTTCCTAACGTCGCACCTGCGACTTCCTTGAAATTCAGCAACTTATAATTTTCTTCTTGCACCTCTTCAAGTATGCTCCCCTTAAGCATGTGCACTCAATGACTTCTCTTTGAATGTCATTCAAGTCCTTTTTAATGTATTAACCTATAGTTGAGCAATGATCATGATTTCTCATGCCTTAACTAACTCAAACAAAATGTTAGCTCAAATTACACATTTATATTGTTTTGTTATCATTAAAATTAACATCAAGCCCAAGAGGGCTAACAATCTCCCCCTTTTTGATGATAACAAAACCATGCATATAAGTGTTCAAAAAAAAGAAGCAAAATAGCTTAACCACCTAAAAATACCAATTAAATATGAACACTTGTATATGAACACATCTCCCCCTTTTGATATCATTAAAAAGGTTAAGTTCTCCCCCTTTAAAAAATAATTTATGCCAATTTGAAATATTGGAGGGATACTAATGAAATCATACAAATGATACCAATTGAAATTATAAAAATTTCTCCCCCTTAATTAATGAAATAAGATCCAAGGGATTCAA
>CANXYC010852382.1:0-11822 GCA_948193065.1 Aleurites moluccanus | reverse complement strand
TTCACAAGCAAGAACATATGGACTTGATCCAAGAATATTGATCAAGCCATTCACAATATATGGTTTATGAATATTTATGTACAATAGATTAACAAAGGCAAATAAATAATTGGTTGTGTTACTTCCAAAGAATGGATATCAAACAAAATGTTCATACTTACCTCTTGCTCAATTTCCTTAAATTTCTCCTTAGCAAACTGTCTGCTTAATTTCCTTAATCAAATTCTGAATTCTCCTCCTAAGAAAATCCCAAATACACAAAATTAGGGTTCTCCAAACTAGTGATATTCCATATGATTTTCTAATAATAAATTATCTTAGAATCTCTATTCTTAATTCCCAATAATATTCCATTAATTCTCTTAAAGAAAAACTGCATTAAATTCCACATTAAATTCGGAGTTACTGTTCATAGCAGTTTAAACCTCTAAAATTCTCCCACATTAATTACCATTAATTGCTGTAATTTACTAGCAATAAATTCCATATACCTAGAATTAATTATCCTAACCCATAGACTTAATTAAATCCAAAGAAAATACCTTAAGAAGAAAATTTACCTTATTTTTCTTTCAAACTGAGTTTTCTGCAACTCTGCTCAAATCGATGATTTTGCCTTAATAATAGACTAATCTAGCAGTCTATTGCATAAATCTAAGCCTTAATGCCTTAGAACAAAATATGGAACAATTTGGAAAAAAGACTAAAATTTGCTAAAGAAAGAAAGAAGAAAAAAAAAATCGTGAAAATCGCTGGCTGGGTTACTGGGGTTAAATAGACCTCTGCCCAGAAACACGCTACCCAGCTCGCCAGACTGCCTCGGCAAAGCTCCCTCGCCTAGCCAGCTCGCCATTCCACTTCGCATTTCCAGCTCGCACTTGCTAGCTCGCCAATCTTGATACGGCAACGCTGCCTCGCACATTCCGGCTCGCATAAGCTACCTCACGCATGCTGCCTCACCAAATTCTCCTCGCGACTCATCCTCGCATATGCCACCTCGGCGATGCGCTTTCACCTCTTCGCTTCTCCTCGAACTGCCACCTCGCACATCTCTCTTCGCACAATGCTTCCTCGCTAACTTCTCTTTGTCTTAGCTCTTCGCCAAAAGCTTCTCGTCACTTTGCCAAAAGCTTCTTGTCACTTCGCCATAATGCCACCTCGCATTGCCAGTCCATGAAATGCCTTCTCGCATAATGCTGGCTCTCCATAACCAAATACTTCTAAGTTGAACTCTTGTCTGAACATCTCACCTTAAGCCAGCTCGCAAATGAGCTACAAAAATCCAAACTTACCAAATCTTCTTGTCACTTAAAATCAACAGACAGAAGCACAATATATCCAAATTTCATATTAAACTGATCAATACTCAGATAGCGGTGACTCTCCAAAAGTCACCCAGACTCCTATATCAAAATCTAACCGAATAGCCCTGATACAAAATACTCTCTACTGAGATACACTTATCCAAAAATTCTAAAATTTTACAGACATCATCTCAACACATACAGAAACATTTTTTATGTTTACAACTTTAACAAATTCTATCTCAGTCATTCCCAGAAATTCCAAACATGTACAGCATCCCTGCAGGAATTCTCATCCAGACCAGCCTTGCTCAAATAGACACAACTCATCACATACTCAGAATTTTACCAAATCATTTTATAGAATTATAGCTAAGACATAAATTAACAACTTTCATATTTTACACTTTACCCAATTATGTCTTTAAGAGAAAGTAATGGTCAACACTGAATTCTACTGCAGTTCAAAACAAAAGATTCTGAAATTTCAAACTTCTCATTTAAATTTAAAATTCTCCAAACAAATAAAATCAACAATTACATTTCAAAAATGGCAGATATTACAATGTAGAGTAAAAAAATAAATGAAAGACAGTGATGAGTACCATGAGCATGTGAGCAATGAACTAAGGAAATGGAATTGAAAACGAAAAGAATAAGTAAAGTGCAATAGAAAGTGCTCAGTGAGGTGAATAATGTACATATATCAATATTTTGTCTTACTCCATTGAAATTATTGAATCCTTATACTTTGGACTTTTATTCAATTCTAAATTGGCTTTGCTAAAATTTGATTATACATACATATATATATATATATATATGAATTACATGAACTTCCCAAATTATTTTCATTACTTAAATATCTCTTTCATTGACTCTTGATTATTGATATAAAATCTTAAATGTGATTATTTGTTATGTGACTACTCTGTGTGAATCCTATTGATACAATGATATGATTATGACAGAAAGGCCCACCGATGTGGTAGGATTCACTACATCAACATTATGTACAATGAGTATTCTATGCAGACCCTAGCTAGGAGGAGGTAAGGTCCTGGCCATAAGGTCTGATCAACCTTATGCTCAAATTGATTAATTGCTACCGATATATGTAGCTTTTCTATGTGAATTATATGGACTCAAAATTTTTTGTCATACTTCTTACTATCATTATTGACTCATTGATTCATTGAGCAATGACCTATGTGTTTCATATTTCTTTATTGGAATCATCTCTATCTATTTATTGTTAACCAATATTCTCAAATATATCTTGTTAGCCTTTCTTTATTATTAAAAAGAATTGACCTTATAAGTATGATATATGTATTTTACTCACTGAGTTATACTCATCCTATAGTGGCTTATAATTTTTACAGGGATGAGATAGAGAAGGCTAATTCTAAATCAATTTCTTTCTGACTTGGGACGTTAAATACATTGAGATAGAATTTTATTCACTAAAAGTCATAAGTGTCAACTCTTAGAGCTTCATGGTACTGTGTATAATTAGGTGATTAAGTACTATAATAATATATGAACAGTAAAGTAATTGACATTTAAGTGATTTGCTATTGAAGCTTAGTAGTGAATGACTATAATATGCAATGCTTAATGATAATGATAGTAAAGTGGTAAAAACAGTGATACTGAAAATGCTAAAATTAATTTATATGATATGAAAGAGATTTAGAAGTATCATGTATGTCTGTTGAACTGTGAAGTTGAGGGTATAAGGATGATAAATTATTGGAAGTGTAATAAAAATAATTCTTGTGCAGGCTGTGTAATTTTTTGAAAGACTTGATTTTGGGTTGGGAATAGTATTAAAATTACAAAGAAAACTCTGGTAAAATTTTTGTAAAATTAATAAGTAATAAATGGAATCTAAATATTAATAAGTGGGTTAAGTATGATTGGTTAATAATTGGATTGTTAATGGGTTCTACAGGTTTCCGGTGACTTTAGGTCTACCCGTGCCCTAGGACAGTCGCATTCCAAAAGTGAGATATGACAAAGGTGATATCAGGGCTAAGGTTTAGAATATGTGTCATAGGTATAAATGAACTAATAAGTGTACCATGAAGCATAGGATTTTCGTCTCGTCATTTGAAGTTATCTGTTAATATAGCTATCAGTATTATCCATTATGATTTTCATCTTCTAATTATATATATGTATGTATAAATATACTGTAATATAGAAAGAAGTGCTTATTGAGAATTGATAAAAGTGATAATAAGTTGAAAATAAATGAGAATTGGAAGTGACTAAAAGAGATTATTGTAAAGATTTAATCAATTTATGATAAATTGATATTGACTACATTAGTATAAGCTGAGATGATAATAGACTACTAATAGATTCTATATCGTTAATTTGAATAAACTGTGAATGAATATTGTATCCGTGAAAGTAAAGTCAGCTTTAAATACGTGTTATAAGTAATAACGTAATAAGAATTAATAATTAACTAATAGTAAATTGTACAAAATGCAAACTGGTAGTGACTAAAAGTGATTAATATAATGATTGTATTAATGTAAGGAAACTAATTCGAATAAGAAAGTGAATCACTATTATAGTGAATAATGAAAGCTCTTAGAAGTAATATCAAAAATGTTGTTAGCTTGAATGAGTGTGATGAGTAATAGTGGAAAAGGGAATACAATTATTGATTAGATAATCGAGTGTATGTGATAGAACTAATGAGTAGAAGAACTGATTGAAAATATGAAAAATTGTGAACAGTAGAGTATATGTGATGTGGATGATAAATAAGTAAGGTGATTCGAAACATTAAAAGTGAGATATAAATGATGACTAAATATGAACAGTGAAAATCTGAAGTTATTGTGGTAAAAAAAAAAAGATCTAATATTGAAAGGTTATTGACAAGATTAGCATTATAGTGATTAAATACAATGAGTAATATATTGCAATTTTAGAAAATTAATGTGTCATATCCTATTGATGTGTTAATAATACAGCATTTTGTTCAATACCATAGAAAATTGAACAACAATAATTAGTAATCACCATAAAAAAATATATTCAATTCAAATGATTAATAGTTTAATATGCCTTAATTTGGTCTGCATTACCAAAGAAGAATTTTTTATCTGAATTTGATTCAAAAAAAAAGAACTAATATGATTCTCATGTGATTTAATAATTCATCAATTCTTTCATTTACTAATCAACCCAAATAATAAAAAATAAAGAAAAATAAGGATTACCAAATACCTTTCTTCATATGAGCAAATGTATAATATTATTTCATGAGAAGGTCAAATTTGGATTAGCATCATTTTTTTTTATCCTATAGTAATGCGCAAATATCTTTCTAATATTGAAAATGTTCAAAAATAGTTAGCAATAGCTCCATGATTCAACCCAAACCCAATTAAAACAACAACAACAACAACAATAATAATAATAATAATAATAATAATTTAAGTTGAAATTCACTAATAACCCTGCTCTCTTATTTCTGTCGCAGAAAATACCAACCCAGGTAAGAGTTGGATTCCAAGTTTCTAACTAATTTGAGATCCTACTATTTAAAAATCTAATATACACCATTACTGCATCTGCTAATAAAAACAATGCCTATTAAATTTAGAAATAACTGACCCATCACCTACCTCTTTTCCCGAAACTAAAGGACCTGATTGATTTGGTCAAAAAATATCATAGAAGAAATGTGATGCAAGAAGAAGAAGAGAAACCAAAAAAAAAAAAAAAAAGCAAAAGGAACTTACCTGCATGCGAAGCGAAATTGAGATATTTACAAAATTGTCATTTCATATTATTTATAAAATTGTTATTTGACCTTGTCCGACATAATCAAATTCGCCTGCCGAATTGGTCAAAGTATCGAAAATTATTGACTGCGTGTCGAACGCTTGTCAAGAACATGTCGAAGCGTGTCAGTGTCGAACACCGACTCTCTCTTCTATTTAACTTGTCTATGCTTTCCAGGTAAATAGTGCAGGTATGCATATTTTCTTCATTATTGATAATCTCAAACATTGGTGGTGGTGGAATAGATAATTGAGTTTAGATAGCTTCTAAAATATGAGCTAAAGAAACTTTAATGGCAACCATCTGAAATATCTTGCAATAAATAAATCAAAAGAGAAAAAAAAAAAAAAGAATTAAACAAAAAATACTATGAATAATAATAAATAATCTACAAAAATCTAAATATTACTTTCATGCTAAAACGGGAAAAAGAGCAAGGCCCAATACTAAGAAAAATAAAATAAGAAGAGATTTAGAAATAGGAAGGAAAAAATTATTTGTCTCACAATTGCATGAGAAAAAAGAATGCTGGTTTTTTTCTTTTTGGGATGTTGTATTTAATTATGATTATTTTTTGTTAGGGAAATGTTTAAAAAAAAAAGAATATGGCAAAATAGCAGTCAAAATTATAAATAACAATTAAATATATAATTGAAACATTAATTTATACATAACAAATCTAAGTTTTAACATACAGAAAGCTAAATCAATATTAGTGACACTCATCAAAATAGTTTAAAAATTATTATATTTATAATCTTAAATATGTTAAGACATTGTAAAGCGAGAAAATATAAAATCATAAAAAATTTAAAAAGTTTATTTTTGTATAAAATTCTCTGAATGGTTGACAACATTGCATGAAATAAAAAGCAAATACCAATCATTTCCAGCCCAAATAAAATCATCATTAAGAAGGTTTCTGAGAAGATTTTTTAAACTTGGTTTTCAAAGACTTTAAATAAATATTAACAAATTATTTATCCCAAATGTTTGATGTGTTTTTTTTTTTTTTAGTTTATTCCACTTGGTTTTCAAAGACTTTAAATAAATATTAACAAATTATTATTCCAAATGTTTCATTAATTTTGCTTTTAATGTTTTTTTTTTTTTTCCTTCAGTTTATTCCACTTTATTGTTAATGAATATATATTTCAAGTATTTAGCATTAAACACGTTTGCAGTCTATCTAACGTGTAAGCATTTACAATATGTAAGATGACTTTAATAGCAATGAAGAATAAAAGGACAGAACTATAAAAACATTTAACAAAGGATAAGTAGGTGTGAAAAAATACAACTTATCTGAAAAGAAAGAAAAGGAAATCAGTTATGAATTGCATTTACTAATGAAGTTAATGCCATTTATAGCAAATTTTACATTAAATCTTCTAGAGGTTCACCTAGGGGTCACATAGGATCTAAAAATTTCATTTCAAAGAGAGATCAGAGGCATTAATGGGTAGATATGAAAGAGAAAATGTGAGATAAAAAAAAAGATTAGGGCATTTAATGTCGAGATATCATAAAAAATCTTATTCTGAATTTGGATGGTTTTTAACTTTCTCTCTCATAAAAATTGCTCTTAGATGCAAAAAAGACATAAATAATTCTAAAAACAGCGTCGTTTTGGTGAGGGGCCACTGGGAATAAAAGGGTAAATTGATAATCCAAAAACTTGAAAAAAAGTAAAAAATAAAATAAGAGTAAATTTGTAGTTTGTTAAGTATAAATCAATTGCAAGAAAATACTGTTCATCTGGCCACCGCGTTTATATATTATATATAGATTTCTCCATTATTATTACTTTTTTTTTTTTTTTTTGTCAATTGTAATTTTATACTATTTATCATTTTAAATTTTAATTTTAAGGTTGGTCGCCCTAATATAAAATAAAATTAATGGACAGTAATATAAAAAACAATGGTTTTGTTGTTTTCTTTAAGGGAATCCACGGTGAAGTATGATAAAAAGTGATGCAAATATACAAGTCCTAAAATTTATAAACTGATTTGATCATGTAAAATGATCAAAATTAATAGATCACTGGATGTATTTAGTTATGGACTTAATTTGGGTTTAATCCAATGAAAATATTGCAATAAATTAGACTATAACCATTATTGATGATTGAAAATGTATTTTGGTCAATTTCTTTCATTTAGGTATATGTTTTAGCAATTTAAGATTTTTTATTCATTTTTTGTTAACTTTTATTTTCTGATTTATTTTTGGTAGGAAACTTGTTTAGAGCATCTTTTAAGGCATTGTTTTTGTTGTGTTTTATTTTCTTATTCATGTAAATATATTGATTTATTTCTTTTTTAAAATAAATAACAAACTCATAAGGTTTCTGACAGTTATCCCATATTTGAAAATTTTAGGATTTGAGACAACTTTTGATTGAATAAAAACTATATTTCTTTTTGAAAATATTTCAAATTTTGGTATTCTTTTTAATCAATGATCTTTGTTACTTATTAGTCTGGTATTTAATATAGAATCAGTATAATCTTAAAAGGCTTTTGCTATATTAGTTGGTATCAGAGCCAGTGCTCGTTTCTTAAAAATTATGCCACTTAGGAGAGGAAGCCAAAATATATTTGTAGAGGAGGTTTATGACCGTAACACAACAGTTCAGATGAAGCAATGTATAAACCAAACGGAGGAACGTATGATGTAAATGATGGATCAGTTAATCCAGCGAATGGAGAGGTTGTTGAGAAACAAAGGTGAAAGGGATCGAATTAGGAGAGGTGTGGATTATGAACATGAGGAGGGATATAGTGATCCAACTAAGAATGATAGCAGTTCAGAAAGAGAAAGCTCCCCAAAGACATTATAGACTAGTTGATAAAGATTTTAGGCATTGGGAAAATGGGATGAGAATGAAGGAGCGGATAATGTCCTAGAGGTTGTAAAACCTGAGGCAATGGAGAAAATCAGTGGATGAATATACTACTGGATTTTATTGGTTGATAGCACGAAATGAGATTCAGGAGACAGAGTATTAGATAACAACATAATATGTGGGAGGGTTAAAGACATAGATCCATAATACAGTTAATATGTTTGATCCTGTATTTGTCTATACAACCCATCAGAAAGCTCTACAAGTTAAAAAACAAGCTCATCGCTTCAGCAACTATAAGTGGATTTAATGTGTGGGCTAGTAATAATTGTAAAGTGACTAATAATAGTGGTAGTGGAGTGAATTAGGCTACTAGTTTTAACATTAGCCAGTCCAACAAGGTAGTCAGTGGCGGCAAAAGTTGCTCTGGTTGTGGAGAGGTCGGTTATAAACAATTTGAATGCAGAAAGACAATAGGTGAAAGTATACTTTTTGTTGAGACTGATAAGGATGATGATGATTATGCAGAAGTTATTGGTGAGCCTTTGATACAAAACCAGTTGACAAAAAGCTAGTAACTGGAGACACTGGGTGGCATTAATGACTAAAAGATCTTGCCTCACACCTAAGTAGAGGAGGATCATTGGTTGCAGTACAACATCTTTCAATCTACTTACATTATTTTGGGAAAGGTATTTTGCTTTATCATTAACAATGGTAGCTATGAAAATATTTTCTCTTCAGAAACAGTATAGAAGCTCAACATCAAGCCACAAAAACATCCTAAACCATACAAGATGTCATGGCTAAAAAAAGGGAGTGAGATAATTGTATCCCCACGAGCTTTAGTTTATTTTTTTGTTGGTATAAAATATAAAGATGTAAGTATGGTGTGATGTGCTTGCCATGGATGCATATCATTTACTATTAGGTAGGCCTTAAATGCATGATTGAAATGCAACATAATAGTAAGGCTGATACCCAGAGTTTTATATTTAGGAATACAAAGATTGTGTTACTACCTAGTAAGGTGTCAGATAAACCTAAGCCTTTTAAGGATACTATTAATCTTTTATCACTGACCAAGCTTTATAAGGAAATACAGGAGTCTGAAACAATGTATATGTTGATTGGGAAAGCAGTAGGGAAAGAAGTTGAGGCCGAAATGAGCATGCCTCCTGCAGTAGTCCCTATAATTATTGAGTTTTAGGAAGTCTTTCTTGAAGATCTACCCATGGTCTTCCACCTCTCAGGGATATTCAACACTAGATTGACTTAGAGTTAGGTGCAACATTACCAAACAGACCACATTATAGAATGAGTCCCAATGAACATAAGGAATTACGGAGACAGGTGGAGGAGTTGTTGGCCAAAGGATACATCAATAAAAGTTTGATTCTTTGCGCTATCATGGTATTGTTAACCCCAAAGAAGGATGGAATATAGTGAATGTGTATGGGTAGTCGAGCCATTAATAAAATCACAATATGGTATTGATTTTCCATTCCCTATTTGGATGATTTACTTGATTAGATTAGTGGGGCCACTATTTTCTCTAAGTTGGTTTTGAAGAGTGGGTATCACCATATTAGCAGAAGGCTTGGAGATGAGTGAAAGACGACATTTAAAACACGTGAAGGACTCTATGAGTGGCTAGTCATGACATTTGGTTTATCTAATACCCCTAATACATTTATGCTATGATGAACTAGTCTTTAAGGTCCTTCATTGGAAAATTTGTGGTTGTATATTTTGATGACATTTTGATTTATACTAAATCACATCTTCAGCACCTTTGACAAGTTATGTATGTCTTTCACAGGGAGAAGTTCTATGCAGTAGTAAAAAAAAAAGTGTGTTTTTGGCACCCAAGGTATTTTTTTTTTTTTTGGGTTTTTCGTTTCAGGTGATGGGTTGTAAGTAGATAAATCCAAGATTGAAGCAGTAAGACAATGGACTCAACTGCACACACTCACATAAATTCATAGCTACACGCACATAAATTCATAGCTATCATAGGCTTTTTCCTTCTATAGGCATTTCATATCTCATTTCAGTAGCATCATGGTACCTATTATTGACTGCATGAAGGGTGGAAAGTTCCAACGGACTGATGGTGTAACACTGAATTTTTCGATAATTATACATAGGACCCTATAATCAGTATAATTGACTTTATAGTCCTTAATTAGATAGTGAGATGTAAAATAACAATTTAGTATCTAAATAGGCAGTTTAAGGTAAAATAATATTTTAAGACCTAAATTTCAAATTTTATACCTAAATTACTAATTAAACATAGAATTTTACCAAATTAATTATAAAACCTAAAATTTATATGACAAATAAATTATGGAAACTATAATATTTAAAATGAGTTTTGGGGTCAAAGTGTAAATATAAAAAAAATTGGGGTCAATTTGTAAATAATGAAAATTTGGGGGCCAAACCATAAATATCAAAAATTACCCAAAATATCGAGTAATTCTAGATAATTTTATTTTGACCCAAATTGCCTCCTTCTCCCAAAGTGGCCAAACTCCTCCTCCATTTCTTTTTCTTCCAACCAAAATCCATCCACCAAATTTAAACCTAATTAATCCTACATTAATTTTAAAGCCTAAACACCTAAAAGCTATCACAATTTCTATCAAAAACTAGAAGGAAATTCAAATTCATCAAAGGAAGCTAAGTTGGAAAAATTGAAGAACTTGAGATAACTAGTCTAAACTCACTTCTTTTCCATTAATTATTATTAGAATGATTGATATATGTGGTTATTTAAGTAAATAGAAATATATATTGGGCAATAGATTAATTTGAACTTGAAATGGAGATTATGTCAAAACCTTGGATTTGATATGGAAGTGTTTACTTTAAACTAAGTTTATATTATGATTTTCCATATTCAAATTAGTCTAAAACATACTAAATTTATATTGTAGAAACAAGAAATCAAAGAAAGAATGGCGATGATGGTGATAAAGGGTAAGTAGGAATAAGTTGAATTTTGATGCTCCTAAGGTGTTTTTTATTCAATCAAGTGTTGAGGTGAGTTATATTTATAGTATTATGCATGAAAATATATTTGCCTAAAATTATAGAACCCTTCCCCTTTATACCCCTTACCCTCCCCCTTTGTACCCCTTTTGGCCGAATGGCCTTGGTCCCATTTCTTTGAATTTTTGTTCGATTTCCATGTTAAATTATTAACCATATTTCTTGATTTTTGTTTGAGTTGAATTACCTATTGTCTTCTTTGTAATGTGAGGTTGTTATGTGTTACTTGGATTAACTTGAATATGCCTCTAAGGCTTATCTAAATGGACCCAAAGTTATGTCCACCATATATTTGATTAAATGCCTCAAAGAATTAAATTTTTAATCCACCAAATATTTAATCAAGAAATTATAGCCATTTGACTCATTGATGCTTATAGAACATAAACCTATCTTATCCCTCTAAAATTGAATCCATTTTATGTGAATTTACTTTATTGGTTGTTATAATATCATTATTAATATGTTTGTTGAATACCAAGTTTGTTATTTGTAACACCCATCATTTCTCCTAAACATTCTTTGTGCATATTTTGAGTATAAATTTATTCTTTTATTGGCTTAATTAAGTAATTTTGAAATAAGTATAAATATTTACTTATTAGTTATTTGGATAATGATAGAAAACGAGTATGAAAATTTTGTGAGAAATATTGTTTGAGTTATTGAAATTGCGTGAGAAAATGCTAAGTGTTAAAGAAATTGAGAGTTTGAGTCTTCAGCGAAATTCTGTGAAAACTGGGTTAAGGGTTTCCAGCCGGCATTGGCGAGCTGGCCTTGTGAAGAGGCAATGC
>CANXYC010852164.1:0-17073 GCA_948193065.1 Aleurites moluccanus | reverse complement strand
GTATATAGTTGAAGTGCTTGTTATATGTTTAGCAGCTGGGCATACTCCTTATATAGAGGAAATGCTGCCCAATTTTTCATAAGATTGTCAAGCCATTTTGAGCTTGTTATTGTATTGCATGCCATATAGTATAGTTATTTGTGTTCTTCGTAGTACTGGTAGCATAAGCAACACCCGTACCCTAGGACCGTCGCGGCTCCTAAGTTGGGTCGTGACAAAGGTGGTATCAGAGCTAAAGGTTTATATAACCTATAGTGTTTGCATACTAGTGGTAATGGAAGTACCATGGAATCTAGGATGTTCATATAACGTCAAAAATGACAAGTCTTCATCTTTGTCTGAAATTCTACGTACCTATAATCTGAATATTCTTCTATATGTTGATTGGTACAGTGTACTAGGATGTCAGAGAGGGGAACTAGACGTGCTAGGTCTAGTGAGGGGAATGATTATCAAGGACCTAGAGAGGAAGCAGAGAATGTTTATAATGCATCAGTTTTACAGAGGACTCAGTTAGAGCCACCTATGTCACAGGGATGGGTAGAGTCTGATCAGATGAGAGATGCACCTTGGAGACAGGATCTACAGGAAATAAGATAGGAACTCTTACAAACTATTCAGACTTATATTCCAGCTCAGCCTGCAGTGGTATAGACACCATTACCTCCAGTACAGTTAGTGGTACAACAACCAACTTTATCTTCAGTTCAGCCAGTAGCACAGTCTGTGATGCCATCAGTACCTCAAAGAGAGCCAACAGTATTACAGGGGGGCAAAACATGTAGAATTATTCCTGAGGGTGGTGTAACTGTTAGGGAGTTCATGAGACTACCACTACTCACTTTTACAGGGGAGTATGGTGTTGACCCTAGGAACTTTATTGATAGGGTTGATACAGTTATTCATACATTGCCTTGTTCTGATGCGAGAACTATAGAGCTTGTGGGGTTATTGCTAGAGGGAGCTACTAGAACTTGGTTTAAAGAACATATTGATGAAAATATTTACAACAATGATCCTATGCATTGGGAAGAGTTCAGACAGAGTATGATGGATAGGTTTTTGATAGAGGGCTTATGGGAAAGTAACATTGTGATAGATATCAGTATGAGACCTCCTATTTCTGGTTATTTTCGAGGTCCTAGTAGGTCAGCTTGGAAGAAGAAGACATCATTCATGCAACTGCTTTTTCAATTCTTTTAGTTCTGGTAGTGTCGTCCGATAAGGTCGGATGGAAATAGGGTCAGTACCAAGGTAGACCTCAATCTCAAATTCGATCTCCCTCTCTGGTGGCAGTCCTGGAAGATCATTTGGGAATACATCTATAAATTCCTTTACCACTGGGATTTGCTCTAACTCTTTGGGTACCCCTGTAAGGTCAATCACTGTTGCCAGGTATGCAATACACCCATTTCTCATCACTCTCTCTGCCTGTATCACAGACACTAACCCAGATATATGACTGTTAGCCTCCCTCTGAAAAATGAACTTTTCCTGTTCATTGGGTCAAAATTTAATCATCTTTAATGCACAATCAATGGTAGCTTTATGATCAGCCAACCAATTCATACCCAGAATAACATCAAACTCAAATACAGGTAACTCAATCAACTCAGCAGACAAAGAACTATCACAGACTCTCACATCACAAATATCATACTTATATCCTACTATAACCTTATCCCCCATTGGTGTGACTATTTCTAAGGGCATATGTAAAGGTTTTCTACCCAACCCTAATTTCAAAGTAAAAGTAGGTGATATAAAGGAATGGGTTGCACCCGAATCAAACTACACATAAGCCACTAGATCATATATAGAAATCATACCTACAATAGTATCATGGAATTTCTAGGCCTGCTGCTAAGTCACTGCAAACACTCGCCCCTGACCTTTACCAGCTGCTGATTGTCCTACTGTCAGACTCTGTCCAGCTGGTCTGCCTCTACCAGTGCTCCCCCTACCCATTTGTACTGATGGTTGGGAAGATCATGCCTCTGATGGTTGTGCAACTTTGCGCATAGGGCAATCTCTGTAGAAATGTCTAATCTATCCACATCTATGGCACGCCCCTGATCTGATGCGGCATACCCCTGTATGTCCCTTCCCATAAAAAGTACAAGTGGGCATTGATGCTGTCATCTGAGCTGGTCTAACAAGACCTCTAAAATAACTGGGAACAGAAGGCCTCATACTCATGCCTCTGCTAAAATCCTGCCTCAGACTAGAAGGTGGCAATGACTGCACTGGCTTGAGAGGAGGTCTAGATGCAAAAGACTGGGATGTCCCCTCCCCGGGTCTACAGAATTCTCCTCCTCTGCCTCTCTTCTTTTGCTCTCTATCAGATCTCTCTTCTTTGTATTTTGCCTCCATCTGGGCTGCTTTGTCAATAGCCCTACTCAGAGAAGTAAACTCCATAGCTAGTAAAATATTATGTAGAGTAGCATGCAAGCCTCTCATAAATTGTCTGATCAGGTCATCTTCAGTAGGGACAATCTTTCTGGCATATTTACTCAGCCGTCTGAACTCTCTGGTATACTCTAACACAGATAAGTTCCCCAGTCTCAGTTGCTCAAATTTAACAATATTGCTCTCCCATAAGCCCTCTGTTAGAAATTCATCCATCATTCTTTTTTAAATTTAGCCCATGACATTGGATCATCACTGTGAATATTAGCATCAACGTGCTTTGTGAACCAGGTAGCAGCATCTACCTCAAGTAACAATCCCACCAGCTCTATAATCCTTGCCTCAAAATAAGGCAATATCTATACTATCCTGTCAATTCTGTCAATGAAATCACTGGGGTCTGTATCATTCTCCCCTGTGAATGTAGGCAGTCTGAATCTCATGAACTCCCCAACTGATACTCCACCCTCTGGAATAGCCCTGTGTACTCTGCCCCCTTGTATCACTGTTGGCTCTTTTTGGGGTACTGGTGGCACTCCAGGCTGTACCACTGGCTGTACTGGAGGTGGTGGTGGCTGTACCACTGCAGGCTGTGCTGCTAGATGAGCTCTGATAGTCTGTAATATCTCCTATCTTATATCTTGTATTTCCTACCTCCAGGGTGCCTCACCCATAGAATCAGACTCAGTGCGTCTTCGTGACCTGGATGGCTCAGACAGAGTTCTCCATACAGCAGATGTGTTGGAAGCCACCTCGGCTTCCTCACTAGATCCATGGTATTCATCCCCCTCAATAGGTTTATCCCGTCTAGCCCATCTCTCTGACATCTTAATACACTGTACAAATCAACATATAAAAGAATGTTTAGTTCATAGGTACGCAGAATTTCAAACAAAGAAGAAGACTTGTCATTTTGATTATATATGAACATCCTAGATTCCATGGTACTTCTATTACTACTTGTATGCAAACACTATAGGTTATATAAACCTTTAGCTCTGATACCACCTTTGTCACAACCCAACTTGGGAGCCGAGATAGTCTTAAGGTACGGGTGTTGCTTAGGCTACCAGTACCACGAAGAACCCAATCAACTATACTATATGGCATGCAATTCAATAAGAAGCTCAATATGGCTTGACAATTCTATAAAAAATTGGGCAGTATCTCCTTTGTATAAGGAGCTTGCCCAGCTGAAAAACATATAAATAAACACTTCCACTATATACTTCAACATCTATCTCAATTCAAGGATCCCTCTGGATCTCCAATATCAACTCAATACAAACATATCTGTATATCAAGCCATTTCCATACATATCATTTCATGTATATCCATAGTATTATCATTATGCAAAACTATAAAGATGCAAAACACATATATATATACATGCCACTTCTTAATTTACAGTACCATGGAACCTCTATACTGTACAATATTTACATATACTTTTTGGAGCTTGATTATTACATGTTTAACTAGTAAAGTTCCAAGGTAGGAGTAGGAGATGCCAATGGAAAGCGTGCCTCATTGCAGACCTAAAAATTGTAAATCACTAAAGGAGTGAGTATAAAAATACTCAGTGAATCCAAATGTATAAAAATTTAGTAAATGATCATGAACTATAATTGCCCATATATGGCCTGTAGAATTCAATATAAGATAGCAAATGAATAATAAAACAAGTATTTGTATAAGTATCAATATAGAATCCATATAAGTATCCAGATACCTATCCATATAAGATTCCAGTGTACAAGTTAACACACATATGATATAATAGGATTGGGTTATTTCTGAAATTCAGTACTTAACACTATCATAAAGTGCACTAGGGAATATAACATCCCTCCCTAGTAGGGGTCCACAAACACATTAACAACATATGGGATATTTTCCCTACTACTAAAGAATATAACATCCATCTCTAGCAAGGATCCACAAAACACAATGCGCACACAGTCGATGGAACTTACCCGCTATACCATCAAAATAGCCTTGTCATATACCATATGAGTGTGTCTTTATATATAAACAAATGTAGCATATTTATACCTCATATAGCATTAGAAAAATCATATATACATATATAAAGAATAATAGAACAAAATTAGAAGATGTCAAAAATTTACCCGGTGGGGCCCAGTTGCGCTGCCGTAACTGGCACTCGCCGTTATGGGTCTATTTTGGGATTTTTGAGTAGTTTATGGTTAAATATGTTGCCAAAGGATTTCGGTGGACCATAAGGTACCATTTCGAAACTTAGGTTGAGACTAGATGATTGGGCCAAGTGGTAGCCCAATTGGCTTTCTGGATTTCATTTTATGGCCAGATAAAGTTTAAGTCAGTTTTGGTCGTTTCGATGGGCTTATTTACTGGCCAATTTGCACTGTATATGATTTTAGGTATCAAACTTTATTTTTATAGTTCAAATGAAATATTATAGCATATATGATGCAAATCATGCATAATTATGCATAAGGACTCACCTCTATCACTGTCAAACCACTTATTCCCCAATCCAGTGCCTCCGAGCCCTAGTCGGCCCGCCGCTCAAAACTCCTAGCAAGAGTATTCGACGATTCTCCTATTATCACATATAACGCTCTGATAAGATGTAAAATCATTACAAAATACATCATTACACAAAAACACATCAAATCACATAAGGCATACACTGTATGCATAATCAATCTCACTTTGCACAATTTACATATTTCTCATTCCTTAATGCCATAAGTCCATTATATTATCACATATAGGATACATTTCACATATGTATTACTTATATATCATTTTACAAACTCATATACACTTAACTTGGCATTCTATACCAAATATATACCATATTCAAGATTACTTTCAAAGTACTTAAATTAATCATCTTTCATACCTTTAAACTTATACATTTCCATCATTTTCAACACTTTATCATATTCAAACTTTACTTTACTAATCACATTAGCCTAACACCTTAAACTAACAAAGTCTATATTGACCAACTTAAATAGAATTCATTCTTTTCATCCATTTTTCAATGCCATTTCATCAAATATCATATATAAGCATTAAATGTATAACATTTAGCCATTTAAACCTATTAAACATCAAAACACAACTTATCATTCTAGTTCATCACATTCGGCCAAAACATAAATCCATCCAAATGGATTCTTTTCCATCATTTAACCATTAATTCATTACATTCATATCAAATACACTTCATTCCATCATTCAAACCCATTAAAATCATCAAACATCAACCTAAACCTAAGCACCTCACATTCGACCACTTTGTTTCTTCCTCCAAATTAATTTATTTCAATCATTCAACCATCAATTCATGTTATACACATCAAATAAACAACATTTGAAGAAAACAATTCATCAAAACCATACTTTGATTCAAAGTTCTTCCTATTAGGATTTCAATCCAACTTTTTGAATTCTAACTATACAAAATATGTTTTGATCACTAATAAACATCAAGGAACATCATACAAACACAATTGAATCAAAAGAATTCCAAATCCAATAACTTACCAAAAATTCTTCAAAAACTTCAATGAATTAATTTGTTAGTTTTTATAGTTTTTCCTTGAATTCTATGGTTATATTAGTGTTTAGGATGATGGAATTGACATGTTTCCATCAAAGATTGAAAGAAAACAATAAGAAATGGGGTAGCTTAAGGCTGGCCAAAATGATAAATGAAGAAAGAGAAAAGTTGTTGTAATTTTTGGCTTAAGGAAGATGATGAACAATGAAGAGGTAGGAAAAATCAAGTTAAATATCAAAGGCATAATCCTATGCTTTAGGTTTATGGTGCTTTTGGTGAAACCTAGCCATCCAACCATCCATTTCTTCATCTTTTTATCCAATGGTAAGATTTAATCAAGCCTAAAATGATTCCATAATGTTGCATACACTCTATAACTCCATATTGCAAAGGAAAAGACCAAAATAGCCTTAGTTCAAAAGAAGCACCTCAATTGAGCAGCTTGCCGGAAACTATTTCCAACCGGGTTTAATTCTCCAAAAATTATTCAAATAAAATTAATAACATCATTTTGATGTCCTTAAATTCTTTTCTATCTTCAAATATAGTATTAATTCCATAAAAATTCGAAGGCGGTGTGAAATGGCAATTTTGCCCCCAGTTCACCAAAAACTCAAAATTACCTGATTTTGTCCTAACAGCCTTTAAACCACTTCTATGCATAAAACCACTTCATATGACATGCATAACTATCAAATTTATTCATAAATACATAATATTAACATGTTCAAAAGAAAGGAAAAATTTCCCCCTAAGTTCCCCTTTAAGTGTCAGATCAAGTTTAGGCTGAGGTATTACAGTCTCACTCCATTTTGGTAAGAAGTTAATTTGTTTAGTTTTATGGTTTAATTAGATGTTATTTAGGTTGAATTATATGTGCTTTTAGTTAGATTGCATCAATTGATGTAAATTGTCAGAAATCCCTAAATTCCTAAACCTAATGGAAGTTGTGTAACTTAGTTGTAATACCCCCAATAGAGCTAATTAGATGACAATAACTAGAAGATTGGAAAGTAGTGATTATATAATGATAGAAATTGAAGATATGAACAAAAAATAATTATATAAGATAGTATAGAGCATAAGCAAATTTGTGAAAATAAGTAAATATGATAGAATGAGACAAAATGTAGTAAATTGTTGACAGAATGATTAATGTTAGACAGACATAAGTAATTTAAGTTAATAAGAAGTAATTAAGTTGGTAAGATAAAATTAATAGTCAAGAAATGACATTAAAGAAAAATTCGGTACTAAGATTAAAGACTTAGGAGCAAGTGATTATAGAGACAGTCATGGAATATTAAACAGAGTCAATGGAAGTCTGTAATGGAGGATTCATAATGATTATAAGTTAATTAGAAGTTAATAGACATGAAAAGAGGATGGAAGTGAAAAGGAGTAAGGTATTTTAGGGAGGAAAAGAGAATTTTTCAAATAAAAGGCAAATGGCACCCACCAAATTTGTCACCATTCATATAAGTAGAAAAGTCAAAATTGTGGTCTTTTAATCAAAGTTGGAGCCGGCCATACATAGCTTGGTGTATTGAAATTTTGTTGTTTTTACTTAAGTTAAAATAGCATAAAGTAACCTTTACATTTGTCAAAATTTGATTGGAGCAAAATTTTCATACACATCTTCCATCTTTCTTTTGTTTCTTTAAGTATATAAAAGACAAAAGAAAATAAATTTGACCACTTTATCATATGGATAGCCGGCCATAATGAAGTGCGTTAGCAAAAATAATTCATTTGTTATTATAGAAATAATTATAAAACAATAAAGAATACTTGTCAACTTTATAAGCTAACAACTCATTTATTCTAGACAATTCTAAACTTTTCCTATAAAAACTTGACAAAAGTGGATAGACTTTATTTAAGTTATATAAAAGCCAATAAATCAGAAAAAGAAGAAGAGAAGGAATGAAAATATCCATAAAAGACTAAAAAAAAATAGAAAAAGGAGAAGGAATAGAAAAGAAAGAAGACAAAGGAAATAGAAGATTTGACTAAGGTAAAATTCTATCACTTGGTGTCTATTGTGTTTAATTTTGATTTTTGAGTTAAATAATTACTGGAGTTATGTGATTTAGAAAACATGATGATATATGAGATTATGATTAAAGAATTAGGATTTTAATTGAAGGTTATATGTTGGGAATTAGATAGATTGAGTAAAGTTTTTTTTGTGACTAAATTGAAAAAATCCGGATCCTGTGGAAGCAGTAAGTTGAGACTGATATTCCGTGATCTAAATGATAGAATTGGTGGAAGTGATAACCATTAAATTTTTCATATATGTTTCTAGTGTATTTATGTAAAATTAATTTGTAAAATACAAAGTTAGGAGAGAGTTATTATGTAAAAACAGAGACTGACTCAGAAACAGGAAATTTGAAAAATGCTACTGTGTTTTTATTTCACAGTTGGTTAGAGGATGAATTAGGCTAAGTGTTCAACATGAAAGATGTTTATTTATGTATTATATAGAGTAATGTAAAATGGTTTTGTCATTTGAATAGTATTTTATGAGATATAACCAAAAAAGTAGAGACTGCCAGATTTAGAGTGCAGGATAACAGGGTTGACAGTAAGGTTAAGTTCAAACTATCACCATATTCTGTGTAGGACTTGAAAATATCTAAATTTTGAATATTTTATACCCTATTATGTATAGTTTAATTAGGAAAAAGAATCAATTCAATTGGATAAGTGTAGACTGATTTAGAGATAGAAATGTCCGAACTGCCAGAATGAGGTTTATAAGTGAGAGTTGTTATGTTAAAAATAAATGAAAATTTATTAAACGAAATTGAAGATTAATGTATAAAATATCTATGAATACTGATTATTAATGTTTAAATTAATGTATAGCTTTGAACACTGAATAGGATATAAGTGGAAGATCACAATAGAGGAGTGGAAAGTGGATGCGTAAAAATATTAGCAAGGTGAGTAATGTATACATCATTATGCATACCATGTTTGATTTGTTGACCCATGAACATGTTTCCTTCTTGATTACATGTCACTTTGTTATTGATGATCATTCTTTGATCTTCCAAAAGATTGAAATCTATCCATATCCATTGATTGTTATTGATATTGAAATGCCTATTGTATTTGATTGACTATGTAACCAAATTATTCTTAAAAATATGCACACCAAATGTTTAACCATGATATTTATTGTTAATTGCTATCTTTGTATTCAATAAAGAAACCGATAAATTATTCATGAAATGGATTGACAGTGAATGACAAAGTAAACCGATTTGTTTTGATTGAAAGCTATTGTACCATAATGTTCCTAATGATTACTGGCTATTGATATTGATTTCCCTTGACCCATTTTACATGTGAATTTGACAGAGCTACCACTCCGACAGGATAGTGGGAATATACTATTGGCTATGTGTATATTATATTACTGATGCCCTAGCTGGGAGGGGCTATAGTCCTGGCCATAGGGTTTGATCAACCTTATACTTATTGATACTGATACTACTGGAGACTATATGTTCGCATATAGTCCATACTGATACTACTGGAGACTATATGTTTATATATAGTCCATCCCTTTATCTGTCTTATCTATATGGTACAAAAATTATTTATATGTTCATTGATTTTGAATTTATATCCTATTACTTACCATTGATAGCCAATTTTTCATCGATTCGATTGCTACCTATTCCAAACTTCTAAAGTATTTGGTGTATAATTTAATTAACCTTGACATGTAATATTCTTCATGGTATTCATTGTTAATAAACTTCCTTTGGTATACTATATTATTATATACCCATATCACATGTGAATTGATGTATGCATGTTCACTGAGTATTTTTAAACTCACCCGTGGTTGTTTAAAATTTTATAGGAAAGAAGTACTAGGAGCAAAATCCCAAGACTGTTTCCTTTTTCCGTACTTGGGAAGTCTAGTGGCTCTAATGTAAATTTCTTTTATGGGGTCAATCAGTGTATACTCAAGAGCTCCATAGGTTTATTTTGGGGAAAAAGATAGTTTGTATATGTATGTATATATTAACGGTTACTAAAACTGAAATGATAACTAATGATAAAATGAATATGGTATGCTAAATAATAGTGATAAAGATACCGATAAAGAAAATGCATGTTTATAGATTGTGTCATGTTATGAATGGAATAAACATATAGAAGTGTTTTATTTTGGCGGTGAGAATTGTGAAATTGAGGGTATAAGGATGGCAAATTATTGGGAGTGTAAAAATAATTTTAATGCAGGCTGTGTAATTTTTGAGAGACCCGGTTTTGGGTCGAAAATAAGGTTAAAATTATAAAGGAGACTCTGGCAAAATTTCTGTAAAATTTATAAGTAATACATGGGATTTAACTAATAATGAATAGATTAAGAATGATTGATCGATAACTGGATTGTTAAAGGGTTCTACGGGTTTCTGGTGACCTTAAGTCTACTCGTTCCCTAGGACCGTCGCGACCCAAAAATGGGTCGTGACATTAGCTATTTGATTTAGTGTTATATTATGTTAATTGATGTTAGAATATATTAATTGGATGTGAATAGGTAACTAATTGATGATTGGTTTGGTGTAGAATTGAAGTTTTGGCAAAGGTGTGCCTTATAGCTCCATTGGTGATTTTGTAGTGGGTCTATCGAGGACTACCAGGGGTTATGACTCCATATGGGTGATTGTAGACCATCTGACGAAGTCTGCTCATTTTTTGGATGTTAAGACTAGTTATACAGCAGCTCAGTACGCACAGTTGTATATGGATAAGATTGTGCGACTTCATGGAGTTCCATTGATGATTATTTCAGACAGGGGTACATAGTTTACTTCTCGATTTTGGCAGAAGTTTCAGGAGGCTATGGATACCCAGTTATGGTTCAGTACTTCTTTCCACCTGCAGAATGATGGGCAGTCGAAGAGGACAATCCATACTTTGGAGGATATGCTTCGGTTGTGTGTTCTGGATTTCAAAGGTAACTGGGATTACTATCTGCCTTTGATTGAGTTCTCTTATAATACCAGTTTCCACTCTTCTATTGGTATGGCTCCATTTGAAGCACTATATGGTAGAAAATGTAGATCTCTAGTGTGTTGGATGGAGCTGGGAGAGAAGTAACTTAAGGGGACAGAGTTGATAAGAGAGACTATGGAAAAGGTGCCTATGATCAGAGATCGGATAAGGACTGCCTTCTGTAGGCCGAAGAGTTATGCTGATCTGAAGAGGAAGGATGTACATTTTGCAGTTGGTGATCATGTCTTCCTTAAGGTCTCACCGATGAGGGGTGGTATAAGATTTGCAAAGAGAGGAAAATTATCACCAAGGTTTATAGGCCCATTTGAGATTCTTGAGAAGATTGGTAATGTGGCTTATAGATTGGCTCTTCCACCTAGTATGAGCCACGTACATCCAGTTTTTCATATCTCTATGCTGCGGAAGTATGTTCTTGACCTATCTTATATATTGGAGGTTCAGGATGTGGATCTCAGTGATGACTAATCTTATGAGGAGCTTCTAGTGGAGATCATTGATCGACAGGTCAGAGAACTACGAAATAAGGAGATCCCGATGGTTAAAGTGCTATGGAGGAATCAGTCCATGGAAGAGTGCACTTGAGAGAGTGAGCAGGAGATGAGGAGCAGATATCCATTCCTGTTCCAGTAGTGAGGTATGTTTTTATTTAAATTCGAGGACAAATTTATTTGTAGGGGGTAAAATGTAATACCCTATAAAGTTATAACATATATGCATGATTTAGTTCTCAGCATATGGATCAAAAGTCTTGAAATTATGGGAAATAATTTTAGAGACACAGTTAGAAAGCGAACTAGTTACTTTTTTGGAAAGCGGCGGTGTCAGGAACACTGCCGATAAATTAGCAGTCCGGTCAACAGAAGAATTTCTGAATGGGATCTAGGGGTGAAATATCACCATAATGCATGTGTAATTTTGGTAAAAATAAAGATTTGAAAATTATTTAGGAACACTGAAAAAGTAACCAATGGCAAAATCGTAAATAAATGGAAGTTTAAGGTGAATAGTAAAAATGGGTCCATCGGAGTTATAGAATGACTCTGGAACCATTTTTATAAATAAGTATAAATTAAAATAAGCTTATTGACTCCCGACTTTGGAGTCCAAATCCTGACAGAATAAATTATAGAAGATTTTGGACCAAAGTGTGATATATAAAAATTAGAGGAGTTAGTTGTAATTTGCCAATATGATTTTTCTATATAATCAATACTTAGCAAAAATTTGACAACTTCTTCTTCAAAGTGGCTGAACCACCATTGCTTCCTTCTTCCTCCATTTTTCTTTATTTCTCACAAAGATTTCTTAAGAAAGTTGATAGAAAAATTGAGTGCAAATCTAATTCTTCCATTTGCCATCATTAATTTGCAAGGAGAGCAAAGGAATACAAGGATTAATTAAAGGGGAGTTTCGGCCATCTCACTCCATTTTGGTAAGAAGTTAATTTGTTTAGTTTTATGGTTTAATTAGATGTTATTTAGGTTGAATTAGATGGATTTTAGGTAGATTGCATCAATTGATGCAAATTGTTAGAAATCCCTAAATTCCTAAACGTAATGGAAGTTGTGTAACTTAGCTATTTGATTTAGTGTTAGATTATGTTAATTAATGTTAGAATATGTTAATTGGATGTGAATAGGTAGCTAATTGATGATTGGTTTGGTGTAGAATTAAAGTTTTGGCCAAGGTGTGCCTTATAGCTCCATTGGTGATTTTGGGTGGAATTGGACTTTCCAAACTTATTTGGAAGTTTAGGTGAGTCTATTATACATCCTTTAACATATCTATTATGTTGAAATTGAAAATTGAAACCTTGTATGAAAATAGAGTTTTGGCTGAACCATGATTACTATTCACCATGCCTATTTTTGCTTTATTTTTTGCCTTGTTTCTATAGCCAATTTGAGCCATTTTGATGTTATTTGATATTTTTTCTTTGATGCCTATGTAATTATTGCCAATGTAGCTTATTGTTGGTTGTATTAAACAAGTCAAATTTTTGCTAAGTATTGATTACAAAGAAAAATCATATTGGCAAATTACAACTAACTCCTTTAACTTTTTTGTGTCACACTTTCGTCCAAAATCTTCTGTAATTTATTATGTCAATTCTTTCAGGATTTGGAGTCCAAAGTGGGGAGTCAATAAGCTTATTTTAATTTATACTTATTTATAAAAATAGTTCCAGAGTCATTCTGTAACTCCGACGGACCCATTTTCACTATTCCCCCTAAACTTTCATTTATTTATGATTTTCCCATTGGTTACTTTTTCAGTATTCCTAAATGATTTTCACTTTTTTCTTTTTACCAAAATTACACATGCATTATGGTGATCTTTTACCCCCTGGTCCCATTCAGAAATTCTTCTGTTGACCAAACTGTTAATTTCTCGACAGTGTTCCTGACACCGCCGCTTTCCGAAAAAGTAACTAGTTCGCTTTCTAACTGTGTCTCTAAAATTATTTTCCATCATTTCAAGACTTTTGATCCATATACTGAGAACTAAATCATGCATATATGTCAGAACTTTATAGGGTATTACAGTTTGGCAGGCTACTACAGAAGATTTGTTCAAGGCTTCTCCAAGATTGCAGCTCTTTTAAGTAAGCTTACCTAGAAGCAAGTGAAATTCCTATGGACAGATGCATGTGATAAGAGTTTTCAAAAGTTAAAGACTTGTCTCACCACAATACCTATCTTAGCTTTGTCGTCGAGTGAAGGAGGATATGCGGTGTATTGTGATGCATCGAGAGTAGGGCTTGGTTGTATGCTTATGCAGTATAGAAAAGTGATAGCCTATGCTTCTAGATAGTTGAGGAAGCATGAGATGAATTATCCAACACATGATCTTGAGATGGCTGCAGTTGTGTTTGCCTTGAAGATATGGAGACATTATATGTATGGAGAGAAGTGCGAGATTTTCACAGATCACAAAAGTTTGAAATATATATTTCAGCAAAAAGATCTTAACCTCAGGCAAAGAAGATAGGTTGAATTGCCTAAGTATTATGACTGTGAAATCTTATACCATCCAGGAAAAGCCAATGTAGTGGCAGATGCATTGAGCAAGAAGTCTTTGGTAAGCTTAGTCCATATCTAAGTGAGTAGAAGATCATTAGTGAGGGAAATGCAGAGATTGCATGATGTGGGAATCAATTTGGATTTGTCAGATTCAGGAGTGCTTTCAAGTCAAGCCGATTCTCATTGATCAGATTAGAGAAGCTCAAGACAAAGATACTCGGTTGGTGAAGCTAAAGAATAATGTGGGATCAAAGAAAGCTCCAGGATTTATTATGATTGATGGCATGTTGAGGCATGGTAACCAATTATGTGTTCTAACAAGTGATGATTTGAGGGATATAATTCTTAAGGAAGCACATCATGCCAAGTATAATGTGCATCCAGGTGAAACCAAGATGTACCATGACATTAAGAATTCCTATTGGTGGAGTGGAATGAAAAAGGATGTAGCTAAGTTTGTGGCAAGATGTTTGACTTGCCAACAAGTGAAATTTGAGCATCAGAAACCTTCGGGACTACTTTAACAGTTACCTTTGCCATAATGGAAATGGGAGAGAATAACCATGGACTTTGTTGCATGGTTGCCAAAGACTTCAAGTGGGATGACTCAATATGGGTAGTTATTCATAGATTGACTAAGTCAGCTCACTTTTTACTAGTCAAGACAACCTACATAGCTTCTCAGTATGCACAAATATATATTGATGAGGTAGTGAGACTCCATGGAATACTGGTTTCCATCATATTCGATAAGAGGTACCCAGTTTACTTTAAGGTTTTGGCAGAAATTACAAGAGTCTCTGGGTACTCAACTTGATTTCAGCACAGCTTTTCATCCGCAGACGGATGGGCAGTCAGAGAGAGCTATCCAAACTCTAGAAGATATGCTAAGGATGTGCATTCTAGATTTTGGAGGAAATTGGGATAAGCACTTGCCATTGATAGAGTTTGCCTACAACAATAGCTATCACTCGACTATTCAGATGTCTCCCAATGATGCTTTATATAGTAGGAGGTGTAGGTCTCCTTTGTGTTGGGATGAAGTAGGAGATAAGCATATCGAAGGGCCTGAATTGATTCATTATACAACAGAGAAGGTTCCACTCATAAGGGAAAGATTAAAGACAACCTTCAGTCGATAAAAGAGTTATACAGACCCGAGGAGGAGAGACTTTCAGTTTGTAATTGGAGACTTAGTATTCTTAAAGGTTTCACCTATGAAAGGAGTCTTAAGGTTTGGCAAGAAGGGCAAGTTATCTCCAAGGTACATCGGACCATTTGAGATTTTAGATAAGGTTGGAGAGGTTTCATATAGGTTAGCCTTGCCACTAAATTTGGACAATGTGCATACAGTATGCCATGTGTCAATGCTTCGAAAGTATGTGGCAGATTCTTCTTGTGTTGCAAACTCAAGTAGTAGATCTTTAGCAAGACTTGACTTTTGAAGAGGTTCCTGTGGCAATTGTTGATAAAATTATCAAAAAGTTAAGGAACAAAGAGATAGAAATAGTTAAGGTCTTATGGAAGAATCAAGTAATGGAAGAGTGCACTTGGGAAAGTGAGCAATCTATACGAGCCAAGTATCCCCATCTATTTCAAGTTTAAGGTAAGTTCCTTAAATTTGAGGATAATTTTATTTAAGGGGGGAAGAATATAATACCTATTAATTCTTTTTTTTTTTATGCATGTTGTTGAGATGGTTGTAAAATTTCAAAGAGATTGGAGAATTATAGCTTAAGAGAGATCTAATTTAATCAGACTTACTCGGATAGTACTTGTAGAGTAAAGTCTGGAAGAAATTTAGAAATTCACCATAAATTGTGTAGATCTCTTTTTGATCTGAATTTTGAATATGTTGGACCCCTAAGTGACTATTTTAAGTAACAAAAATAATAGAGGTGTTTGGATGTTTGTAGATCATTTGCGAGTTGACGAGGGAGGTTTTTCAGCTCTGCAAAAATAGGTAGTGCGAGCTGGCTCCTCGATTTGGCGAAGTGGAGATTTCTGAAGTGGAGATTTAGTGAAGTGAGATTGTCGAAGTGGAAATTGCCGAAATAGAGATTTGGCGAAATGGGATTGCTGAAGTGGAGATTTGGCGTAGTGGGATTGCTGAAGTGCAAATTGTCGAAGTGGAGATTGGCGAAGTGGAATATACCGAAGTGGAATTCAGTGAAGTATGATTGGCGAAGTATGATTGGTGAAGTGGGTTTGGCGAAGTAACTATTGGTAAGGCAGTAACCTATTTATAAAGAGAAGCAGTAGCCATTTTTCACAATAACTTTTTCTCCTTTCTTTCTTTCTTCTTCATTTCTTCTCCTATCTCTCTCTAATTTGTTCCATTGTGTTCTAATGCATTAAGACTCAGAATTAATGCATCAAATCATTAGAATATCACATCAAAAGACTCAATCATTATTTTCAAGCTCAGATCCTTCAAGAACTAAGTTTTGGAGAAATAAGGTGATTTTTTCCAAACTTCATTTTCTTTTTAGATTAAGATTTTTGGTAGTTAGAATAGTTATTTATGAGTTATATAGAACCTATTATGAGCATTTAAGGCTATTAATTTTGATTAATATGGAAGATACCAGAATTTATAAATTTTGATAAATAGTGACGTGAATAGTAATTATGTTCTTAATATTTAGATTTTCTTTAAGAGATGAATTAAATTGATGTTAAGAAACAATAATAGAGACTATAAGATGGTTAAAATTATAAGGAACCACATGATGTATTATTAATTAAGGAAACCCTAATTTGTAGAATTTGGAAATTTTGATTAGGCTTGGACACTTCAAGAAATTGATGAGCATTTTCATTTAATCAAGTGTTGAGCTTAATTGTGGAAAGTTTTGCTAAGAGGCAAGTTATGAATTACATAAATGTATATTTCTCCTTATGAGAGGAATTGTTAAATATTCATATATGTTCTTTATGATATGAAATCTTTATTGGACAACCTCCTTCATGTGATCACTTAAATATTTAAGAATGACTTGGTTATTTTTCTTGGACCAAGATCATGA
>CANXYC010851839.1:0-10046 GCA_948193065.1 Aleurites moluccanus | reverse complement strand
CCTTGGAAGTCTATTGCATGTAAATTCCTAATACTAAAGAAATTGTAATCAATGTATAGAATGGTTTCCATGGTACTATATAGGTATTGGGCATGTAGATAATTTTTAGTCTGCATATATAATGATGTTCATAATTAATATTATGGTTGATTATATATATATATTAATGGTTGAGATATATGGATATATATATATATATATTGTTGTTGAGTAGTATGTTAATCATTGATGTTGGTATTGACATTGTTAATGGAGATCCTGGAAGGATCAGTAATTGGGATGATTGTGAATATTATAAAAGTGTTTTTACTTGTTTCTAATTTTGGGCATAGGTCTATTTTAGAGGAGGTGCTGTCGAATTTTTCTCAGCATTTTTATCTTTATTTAAATTGTAATTGTTTATTGCATGTCATATAGATAGTCTATAGGGTTCTACGTGGTACCGATCGTGTATAAATCACCCGTACCCTAGGACCGTCATGACTTTTGAGATAGGTCGTGACAGGTCAATGTAGTGGCTGATGCATTGAGCAGGAAATCGATGGGCAGTCTAGCTCATATTGTGATTGGCAGGAGGCCATTGGTCTGAGAGATGATGGAGTTGGCAAATTTTGGAGTGGAGTTGGAGTTGGGATCCCAGGATCGGAACCAGGCTCTGATAGCCTAATTTCGGGTAAAGTCACTATTACTTGATGATATTAAAGTGACTTAGGACAGGGATCCTTGTCTATTAAAGCTCAAGGGAGAGGTACAGAATGGGAAGATGACAGAGTTTACAGTAGAGGATGAGGTACTAAAATGTGGGAAGCATATATGTGTACCGGATTTTGATGGGCTACAGGATCAGATTATAAGAGAGGCTCACTACTCATCATACAGTGTACATCCAGGGATTACCATGATGTACCATGATATGAGAGATGTATATTGGTGGCCTGGGATGAAAAAAGATGTGGCTCAGTTTGTGTCTAAATGCTTAGCCTGTCAGTAGGTTAAGTTTGAGCATCAGAAGCCATCAAGGTTTCTTTAGAAGATAGAGTTGCCATAGTGAAAATAGGAGCAGGTTACTATGGATTTTGTAGTGGGTCTACCGAGGACTTTGAGGGGTTATGACTCCATATGGGTGATTGTAGACCGTTTGACGAAGTCTGCTCATTTTCTGGAAGTTAAGACCAGTTACACAGCAGCTCAGTATGCATAATTGTATGTGGATAAGATTGTGCAACTTCATGGAGTTCCTTTGATGATTATTTCAGACAAGGGTACACAGTTCACTTCACAGTTCTGGCAGAAGTTTCAGGAGGCCATGGATACCCAGTTATGGTTCAGTACTGCTTTTCATCCGCAGACTAATGTGCAGTCAGAGAGGACAATCTAGACTTTGAAGGATATGCTGAGATTATGTGTTCTGGATTTTAAAGGTAACTAGGATTATTATCCGCCATTGATTGAGTTCTCTTATAACAAAAGCTACTACTCTTCTATTGGTATGGCTCCATTTGAAGCACTATATGGTAGAACATGTAGATCTCCAGTATGTTGGGTGGAGCCAGGAGAGAAGCAGCTTGAGGGGCCAGAGTTAATTAGAGAGACTATGGAAAAGGTGCCCATGATCAAAGATTGGATGAGGACTGCCTTCAATAGGCAGAAGAGTTATGCTGATCCAAAGAGGAATGATGTACATTTTGCAGTTGGTGATCATGTCTTCCTTAAGGTCTCACCGATGATCGGTGTTATGAGATTCGGGAAGAGGGGAAAGTTATCACTAAGGTTTATAGGCCCGTTTGAGATTCTTGAGAAGATTGGTAATATGGCCTATAGATTGGCTCTTCCACCTAGCATGAACCATATACATCCAGTTTTCCATATCTCAATGCTGCGGAAGTATGTATCTGATCCATCTCACATATTGGAGGTTCAGGAGGTGGATCTCAGTGAGGACTTGTCATATGAGGAGCTTCCAGTGGAGATCATTGATCGACAGGTCAGACAGCTACGGAATAAGGAGATCTCGATGGTTAAAGTGCTCTGGAGGAACCAGTCCATAGAGGAGTGCATTTTGGAGAGTGAGAAAGAGATGAGGAGCAAATATCCATTATTGTTCCAGCAGCGAGGTATGTATCTATTTAAATTTGAGGACGAATTTATTTATAGGGGGTATAATGTAATACCCTAGAAAGTCATAACTCATATACATGATTTAGTTCTCAGTTTGAAATGATGGGAAATAATTTTAGAGACACAGTTAGAAAGCGAACTAGTTACTTTTCTAGAAAGCGGCGGTGTCGGGAACACTGCCGAGAAATTAGCAGTCCGGTCAATAGAAGAATTTCTGAAGTTGACCTGGGGGTAAAAAATAACTATAAAATATATGTAATTTTGGTAAAAAGAAAGAAGTGAAAATCATTTAGGAACAGTGAAAAAGTAACTAATGGCAGAATCATAAATAAAAGGAAGTTTAAGATGAATAGTAAAAATGGGTCTGTCGGAGTTACAGAATAACTCTGAAACCATTTTTATAAATAAGTATAAATTAAAATAAGCTTATTGACTCCCCACTTTGAAATCCAAATCCTGACAGAATTGACAAAATAAATTACAGAAGAATTTGGATCAAAGTATAATATATGAAAGTTTGAGGATTTAGTTGTAATTTGCCAAATTGATTTTAATATATATTATACACTTAGAACAAAGCTATCATCTTCTTCTTCTTTCTTCACTAAGGCCGAACCTCCCTCCCCATTTTCTCTTCCAATTCTTCTTCATCTTCCACCAAAATTCTTAGAAAAACTTATAGAAAATTTGAGTTCTAGCTTTGTTCTACTTATATCTTCCATCAAATTGCTTGAAAGCTTAAAGGAAACAAAGGAATAATTGAGGGAAGGGATTCGGGTTCATCACCATCTTGAGGTAAAGATGTGTTTTGTTTGAATTTATGGCTTATTTGGATGATGAATTAGATGGGTTTTATGGTTAATTGCATCAATTGGTGCAAATTGATAGAAATCTCTAATTTTCCTATCTAGGTTGAAGTTGTTTAACTTAGCTATGTCAATTAGTGTTAGATTATGTTAATTGATATTAAAATATGTTAATTGGAAGTTAATAGATAACTAATTGATGATTGGTTTGATGTAGAATTCAAGTTTTGATAAAGGTGTGCCTATTGGCTCATTTGGTGAAATTGGGTGGAATTGAATTTTTCAAAGCTATTTGGAAGCTTAGGTGAGTCTTATAAGCATCCTTTAACATGCCAATTGTGTTGAAATTGAAATTGAAAACTTGGTGTGAAAGTTCATTCATGGCGGAACCTAGTTTACTATTCACATTGCCTTATTTTACTTTATTTTTGCCTTGTTTTCCATAGCCAATTTGACCCCATTTGATGTTATTTAATATTGTTTCCTTGATGCCTATTATATAATTGCAAATGTGGCTTGTTGTTAGTTGAATTGGGCAAGTCAATTTTGCACTAAACCTAACCTATTAGCTTGCCATTGTATGCCCACCAAGTGTTTGATAAAATGCCTAGTTCATTTTGTCTTTGGCCTATTGTTTGCATTCCATAGGCCTATCATTTGAATGTCATTATCGCCAGCAACGTTGACATGCCAATTGACCTACCATTTTCCTTTGTCGAGCCAACTTTTGTTCTATGTCTTTGTTGAATATCAAACCATGTATCATTGTTCGTATGTCACCTATTACAATGCTATACAACCTATTGATAATTGATTGATTGATATTGAGATTATTTATATGGAGGATTCCATTGTTGCATAATGGTATCCATTGATATGTTGTTTCATTGTATTGATCATAATGTGGCTTGACAGAGCTACTGACCCGACAGGATAGTGGAAAAATATTGTCGGCGATGTGCACATTGTATTATTGGTACCCTAGCTAGGAGGGGTTATGGTCCTGGCCATAAGACCTTATCAGTCTTATGCTCATTGATATTGATATGCTACTGGAGATTGTATGTTCGCATATAGTCCATACTGATTCTACTGGTGATTGTATGATTTTATACAGTCAATCCCTTTATCTGTCTTTCCATATGATACTGAGCCTATGTTTTATTCCTTGGCTATTCTGTAACCTGACATTGATTATGTATACTATATTTGACCTATTGATACCATTGCTCCATTATTACCTACTGTTTATTTGTTGATGCATATAGATTCACTGAGTATCTTATATACTCACTTTTTTCTTTATTTACCCATTTCAGGAGAGGAATAGATTGCAGAATCTTGTCATCTGTCATCCGAGGATTTCTGCTGGCAGTCTGATGTATATATTCTGATTTTGTATTATTATTTTGATGTTCATAATCTAGCTGCTCTATGGGGTATGTACGGGTTAGCTAGGAAATAAACATGTATATATGTTTATGATGTTATTATGAGATATATGATGATTATATGATATGATGTATTGATCATTATAGCCAATTGCAGTAAATTACAGAATAACAAAATGGATGGTAACTAACTAAAATGGATAATATATTGTGGTTTATAGATTGTGCATGTGATACTGGATTTTATGGGTACTGGTCGCCATTGGTATCTCCCATGCTCTAGGACCGTCGGGATCCAGAAATGGGTCGTGACACTAAATTGGGCTATCAGAGTATGGTTACGATCCTAGGATCCCAAATCTAACTCCACACCCATATCTGCCAAATCCCTCATCTCTTGGATCAAGGGTCTCTTGCCAACTATGATATGAGCTAAACTACCCATCGACTTTCGGCTCAGTGCATTAGCCACTACATTGGCTTTAACCGGGTGATAAAGAATCTCACAGTCATAATCCTTAAGCAGCTCCACCGATCTGTGCTACCGAAGATTCAGATCTTTCTGCTGAAATATATATTGTAAACACTTATGATCAGTATATATCTCACATTTTGACCCATAAAAGTAGTGCCTCCAAATTTTTAATGCAAATACCACAGCTACCATCTCCAGATCATGTGTCGGATAGTTTGCTTCATATTTCTTTAACTGCCGAGAAGCATAAGCAATCACTCTCATATTCTACATCAGTACACACCCCAATCCGATCCGAGAAGCATCACAATACACAGTAATTTCTCCCCCTCTGATGGTAATGCTAATACTAGAGCACTGGTGAGGTAAGACTTCAAAGTCTGGAAATTGTGCTCACACTCATCAGTCCATAAATCACACTCCTGTTTCCGCATCAGCTTAGTCAATGGAGCTACAATCCTGGAGAAATCATTCACAAACCTCCTATAATACCCTGCCATACCCAGAAAACTGCGAACTTCAGAAACACTGGTAGGCTGAGGCCAATTCGCAACTGCTTCAATCTTTTGAGGATCCACCTTAATACCATTCTTACAAATCACATGCCCTAGAAAACACACTTCGGTTAGCCATAATTGGTATTTAGATAGCTTAGTATACAAATGATGCTCCCGAAGTGTCTGTAATACAATCCTTAGATGCTCCACATGCTCCTCCTCACTTCTAGAGTAGATAAGAATGTCATCAATGAATACAATGACAAATTTATCCAAATATGACTTGAACACCCTGTTCATCAGATCCATGAAAGCAGCCGGTGTATTGGCCAACCCGAATGGCAACACCAAGAACTCATAATGCCCATATCGGGTCCTAAAAGCAGTCTTAGGTATAACACCCTTTTTAATCTTCAACTGATGATACCCATCCCTCATATCAATCTTCGAAAAATGGTTGACACCCTGCAGCTGATCAAACAAGTCATCTATCCGTGGCAACGGATACTTGTTCTTCACTGTCACCTTATTCAGCTGCCTATAGTCAATACACATCCTTAAGGATATATCCTTCTTCTTTACAAACAATACCGGTGTACCCCATGGAGAACTACTCGGTCTAATGAACCCTCTATCCAATAGCTCCTGTAATTGCACCTTCAATTCTTTCAATTCAGCTAGTGCCATTCTGTATGGAGGAATGGATATAGGATCAGTGCCTGCATGTACCTCAATCTCAAACTCAATCTCCCTTATCTGGGGGCAATCCTGGAAACTCCTCAGGAAACACATCAGGAAACTCCTGAACTACCGGTATTTGATCAAGATCTACAGAAGATTTTTGCACGTCTATCACATGAGCCAAATATGCTGAACCACCTTTCCCAATCATCCTTTTGGCCAGGATAGCAGAAACTATATTAACTCTAAACTCCCGTATGTCACCCTGAAACTCAAACTCTGGCTGTCCCTCAGGCTGAAACCTGACCTTCTTCTGATAACAATCGATAACTGCCCAATGCCTCGTAAGCCAATCCATACCCAAAATCACTGTCACGACCCAGTTTTCCGGACCGTGACGGTCCTAGGGTATGAAAAATGCCAATGGCGACCGGCACCCATAGAACCCAATACCATATGCACAATATATAAACCTCAATATATTATCCATTTATTATAATTACCATTCATTATGTTATTCTATTATTCATTCTGTTATGGATCCTGCAATCATTCTGCGAATGGCTGTCACAATCATTTATCATATATCATACATCATATAAAATCAATATTTACCATCAATGTCATATATATAAAATGTCCATCTCCTAGCTAATCTGTACATACCCATGGAGCAGCTAGATAATGAACTTCAAAAATAAATACATAATATCTAGAAATATACACAAAGTCTATAGCAGGTATCCACGGAAGACAGAAGACTGGATCCTGCAATCTACTCCTCTCCTACAAGGGGTAAACAAACAAAAAAGTGAGTATGGATGATACTTAGTGAATTTACATGCATCACAATGAATTATAAGCTCAAATAATAGTTTATACAGGATAAGAAATAATAGTATAGGGTAAATCATATAAATGACAGAATCAATATCAGTGAACAGTGGGAATAGCAATGGTCATATCCAATCAGGGAATCAATATGGTGAGACAAATAAAGGGCCATAAACTCATAGACTATGTGTAATCATATAGTCGATCACATATCACATAGACATAAGACTGATCAGGTCCTATGGCTGGAACCATTAACCCTTCCCAACTAGGGCATCAATATCAATGTGCACATTGCCGATAATATGTACCCACTACCCTGTCGGTGAGGTAGCTATGTCAAACCACATTTGGGCCAATAGAAAGAGATAACATATCAATAGATACCATTATTCAACAATGGTACCATCACTGTCAATATGATCAATATCAATCAAATCAAATATAATATGGATCCATGGCATAATAAAATACAACAATTAAGCAAGGATATATGTTATGGTAAACAATAATGGTATGAAACAAAAGTTGGTTAGGTGACCGAAATTGGTAGGTCAATTGGCATGCCAACGTCGCTGGCTATAATGGCATTCAATTGGTAGGCCTATGGCATGCAAACCAATAGGCCAATGGTAAATGAACTAGGCATTTCTTCGAACACTTGGTGGGCACACAATGGCAAGCCCATAGGTTAGGTTTGGTGGCAAATTTGGCTTGCCTAATTCAATAAAACATAAGGTACATTGTCACACAAAGCAAAGGTATCAATAAACACAATTTAAACAACATAAAAATGGATCAAATGGCTAAGGAAATATCAAAGAAAACCAAGCAAAACATAGGCATAATTAGGGCAAAGTGGTTCGGCCACAAATGGGGTTTTGGGACAATGTTCCAATTCACAATTCAATCAATTATACAAGTAATTTGATGCAATGTAAACTCACCTAATAATCCAATTAGCCAATTTACAATCCAATTGAACCAATTCCACCAAATTGCCCCAAATTGGCTACTTTGAAAACTCAACTTGAAAAATCTCCAATTCTACATCAAATTATCCATCAATTAGTTACCTAAACACTTCTAATTAATCATTTCTAACATCAATTAACAATTCCTAATACTAATTCAACATATCCAATCTTCCAACTTCAATTAACCAACACAAATTGGGAATTCCATCAAATTAACAACAATTGAAGCAATTAGACATTATACCCATCTAATTCAACCTAAATAAACACTAAATCATCAATCAAACTTAACTAAACAACATCCTTACCTTATGGTCACCAAGTAGCCGAAACCTATTTGGACTTATTCCTCCAAATTCTTTGCTCCAATCAACAATCTATGGATGGAAATGGATGAAGCTAAGTTAGAGCTTGATTTTGCTATCAAATTTTAATGAATTTGATGAAGAAATGAAGAAGAACAATGAAGAAAAATAAGGAAATGGCATTCGGCCAAAGAAGAAGAAGAAGAAGAATGGAAATGGAAACCGAAATGGAGATAGCAAATATAAGACAAAATCAATTATAAAATTACAACTAAACCCTCCAAGTTCTAACCTTTATACTTTGGTTCTTAAACCTTCTATAATTTATTCTGACAATTATGTCAGGATTCTGAATTCAAAGTGGGGAATGTATAGGATTATTTTAATTTATACTTATTTATAAAAATAGTTCTGGAGTCATTCTGTAACCCCGACCGACCACATTCCACTATTCACCTTGATTTTCCTTTATTTATAAAAATGCCATTTCTTACTTTTTTCAATGTTCCTAAATGATTTTCACTTCTTTCTTTTTACCAAAATTACACATAAATTATGGTCGTCTTTTACCCCTAAGTCAACTTCAGAAATTCTTCTGTTGACCGAACTGCTCATTTTTCGGCAGTGTTCTCAACACCGCCAATTTCCGGAAAAGTGTCAAGTTTGCATTCTAACTGTGTCTCTAAAATTATTTCCCACCATTTCAAGACTAATGGACCACATACTGAGAATTAATTCATGCATACATGTTATGGCTTTTTAGGGTATTACATTCTACCCCCTACAAATAAATTTATCCTCGAATTTAAATAGAACACATACCTCAAAGCTGAAATAGGGATGGATATCTGTTTTGCATCTCCTGCTCGCTCTCCCATGTACACTCCTCCATCGTCTGGTTCCTCCATAGCACTTTCACCATAGGGATCTCTTTATTCCGAAGTTTCATGACCTGTCTGTCAATAATCTCCACAAGTAGCTCCTCATAGGACAAATCTTCACTGAGATCCACATCCTGTATCTCCAAAATATGGGATGGATCCGATACATATCTCCACAGTATCGATATATGGAAGACTGGATGTACGTGGCTTATACTAGATGGAAGAGCCAATCTATAGGCCACACTGCCAACCCGCTCAAGTATCTCAAATGGGCCTATAAACCATGGTGATAGCTTGCCCCTCTTCCCAATTCTCATAACTCTCCTCATCGGTGAGACCTTTAGGAAGATATGATCACCAACTGAAAACTATATATCCTTCCTCTTCGGATCAGCATAACTCTTCTGCCTACTGAAGGCAGTCCTCATCCGCTCTCTAATCATAGGAATCTTCTCCATAGTCTCTCTAATAAGCTCTAGTCCCTTTAGCTGCTTCTTTCCTGGCTCCACCCAATATACTGGAGATCTGCATTTCCTACCATATAGTGCTTCAAATGGAGCCATACCAATAGAAGAGTGAAAACTGTTGTTGTAGGAGAACTCAATCAATGGTAGATAATAGTCCCAGCTACCCTTGAAATCCAGAACACATAATCTAAGCATATCCTCCAATGTCTGGATCGTCCTCTCTGACTACCCATCGGTCTGCGAATGAAAAACAGTACTGTCACGGCCTAATTTAGACCATGATGGTCCTAGGGTACGAGTAATGTAACACCTCAACCAAAACCCTACAGGAACCCTTAAAGAGGGACTTAAAGGGAATTTTTTTCTTTCTTTATAATATGCTTAAATGATATGTTTATGCATGAAAATGATATATATGCATGTTATATGACTTGATTTTAGGCATAGAAGTGATTTAAAGGCTGTTAGGCTGAAATCGAGAAATTTTGAAATTTTTGTGAACTGGGGGCAAAATGGTCATTTTACAACCCCTTCGGATTTTAATGGATTTAACACCATATTTGAAGAAAGAAAAGAATAAAAGTGAATGTAAATGGCATTATTTTATTTAT
>CANXYC010851773.1:0-14205 GCA_948193065.1 Aleurites moluccanus | reverse complement strand
AACACATTAAATTAACAACTTCAAACTTTTACAACTTAAGCAAAAGTCATTCTGTTTCTTCATTTTTCAATGTCATTTCATCTAATAACCTATATAATCATCAAATGAATCATATTTAGGCATTTAAACCTAATAATCAACAAAACACATTTGACTAACTTAGTTCATTACATTCGGCCAAAGTAACCTTCCATTCAAATGAATTCTTTACTAACATTTAACCATCAATTCATCATTTTCATATCATTTACAACTTATTCCATCAATTAAACACCTAAAACACCAAAATACATACCAACCCTAAAGCACCTAAGTTTCGGCCAAACCATTTCATGCTCCAAATCAATTTGTTTCCATTATTTAACCATCAAAACATGTTATACACACCAAATAAACAACATCTGAAGCATTAAACTCACCAAAACTAAACTTTACTTCAAAGTTTTTCAATTTATGGTTTCAAACCATTAATTCACATTACAACCATAAAAAATGGATTCTAATCCATAAATATTAACCAGAAATGCCATATGAACATTCCTAAATCAAAAGAACTCAAAAACAAACAACTTACCAAAAATTCTTCCAAATCTTCCTTGAATTAAATTGTTACTCAAATGAGTTTTTCCTTGGATTTAAAGGTTAGAATGATGTTTAAAATGATGAATACTATCTTATTTTTGCAAAAAATGGAAGAAAGCTATAAGAAATGGGTTAGGCATAAGGTGGCCGAAACTTTAAGCTTTAACAATGGAAGTTTGTTGCAGTTCTTCTTTAAGGAAGATGATGGTTTAATGAAGTGGTGGGAAATATCATATGAAATATCAAAAAAATATCCAATGGTTAAGGTTTCATGGTAACTTTGGTGAAACTTAGCCATCCAACCATCTATTTAGCTTACTTTAATGCTATTTGTCCATCCAAAATCAACATTGGTGGCTAACACATATATTTGCCACACCAAATCAAAAACTAATGGTAAAAATCCAATGGTTTGAGCTTATAATAGCAAATTTGCAACCTATTGATTCAACCGTCCATTTTTCCATCATTTGATCCAATGGTTGGATTTAATCAAGCCTAACTAATACCATAAGGTTGCACACATTCTATAATCCTATATTATGAAGGAAAAGACTAAAATGCCCTTAATGCTAACGAAGCACCTCAATTGAGCAGCTTACCGGTAACTGTTTTCAACCGGGTTTATTTTTCCGTCTATTATTCAAATAAACTTAATAATACCATTTACATTCACTTATTTTCTTTTATTTCTTCAAATATAGTGTTAAATCCATAAAAACTCGAACGGACTGTAAAATGACCATTTTGCCCCCAGTTCACCAAAAACTCAAAATTTTCTGATTTTGTCCTAACAGCCTTTAAATCACTTATATGCCTAAAATCAAGCCATATAGCATGTATAACTATCATTTTCATGCATAAATACATCATATAAACATATTATAAAGAAAACAAAAATTTCCCCATAAGTCCCTCTTTAAGGGTTCCAATAGGGTTTAGGTTGAGGTGTTACAGTTCCATCCTAATGATTAATGTTATACCTATTGCTATTACTTACATATCTTTTATTGCTTATCCATTGCTTATTTGCAGTCTCGTTTGACTTATTCATAGGTTATTGATTATTGATGAGACAGTTGTCTTATACTATTATCCTTTGACTTGTTTCCATGTTTATATTAGTTCTAATGTGATTTGACAGATTTTCCTCACCGACAAGGTAGCAGGTAAATACCGTCGACAATATGCACATTGTATACTAGATACCCTAGCTGGGAAGGATTAACTGTCCTAGCCATAAAACCTGATCAGTCTTATATATATTGATATGTGATTGATATATGTTATACGTGTTCATAGCCCACCATCTGTCTTATCTATATAATATGAGCTTCATTGACTTGCTTATTGATTATGTAGCCCTTCACTGTATTCTAATTCCTCATCTGTAATCGGCGTGCAGCTTATTATTTATTAATTATCTTCCTATTATTTATTGTTATCCTAGCCATTTCCTTTGGATGATGCATATTAGATTCACTGAATATTTAATACTCATCCCATTAGTTGTTTTCACTTTTATAGGTGCAGATAGAAGGCAAATTCCTGAGTGTTGTTTTCCCGAGGAATTCTACAAACTGGATTTGACAGTATAATTAATTTAATACTATATTTTTGTGTATATTTTAGATGCTCTATGGTGGGTATTAATGGCATAGTTAAACTTTAGATATGTAAATATGTTATAATATAGAGTTTGATTGTTATTATGGCATGTGATGATGATAATAATAGCCAATTGCAAAATGAATTATAGACAGACATACTACAAAATGCTAGAATGGATATTAATTAAGTAATTTATTAATAATTTGATAGTAATTGATATTGGATTTTACGGGTGCCAGTCGCCTCTAGCATCTCTTGCATCCTAAGACCGTCATATTTTGAAATCAGGACATGATAGAAGTTTGGCAGCAAGAGTATGCTTAGCTGGCGACAGTGACTTGCCTGGGTGGTGATGCCGCCCAGGGCTACTTGTGCCATTGGCGACACTGCCAGCTAGGCTTGGTACTACCGCCAAGGCCTAGCTTAGGTGCCACCAGATTAATATCTATATGGTCCGATTCGCCTGATTTGAAGTAGTTTGATCTCTTATTGAGGCCAATCAGCTTGGTACGGTCCATTTTGTTTGTATTCCGGGTCAACTTTGATCTCCGGTCGATTGCTAATAAGTTTTTCATGACCCGAATATGCTTAGATGTAAAATCACGTATTCACAGTATCCCTTATTTATGACTTCTCAACGACTTATATAACTTATTCTACTTATTAAAAATTTCTCAATAACTCTCCCAAAATAAGTTATTGACTTAAGTATCATAGTGTCTTTGCGAAGTTAACACTTGGCTTTTTTAATACTATTTATTGTTTTATAAATTCGAGAGCCATCTCATTCCTTTAATTCAGTCCAAACCTAATTAAAGAGACCTACTACAATGTTTTAAAGGGTTTCACAACTCATCAATATACATTCTTTATATAACTAATAAAAAGTAATATATAATTTTTCTTATAAAATAACAGAAATTAAATTTTGACACGAATGAAAAAAAAAAATTATTTACTATCAATTTTGGACGGATCATTAGAGAGCATTTGGAATTTTTTGTATTTTGAATTAATTCAACTAGAATTTCATAAAATTTCAAAATATTCCAAACCGTTTTCAAATGCAATATGTTTCCTTCGCTTTTAAAACTTTTAGAACTTTTTAATATTTATATTAAATCGTAATTTACTTTTAGCATACAAAATTTTTAATTAAAAATAACTGTTAGCACTAAATTTTTGTTAATTCATATTTGGTATTTTTAGACATCATAACATATTATAAATCAGTTTAGTTTGAATTAAAGTCTAAAACTTAATAATTTTTTATTTTATTAATGGGAGGTCAAATAGTTTCAAATAATATTAAATTAGAAAACTCAAACTTGAAACTCAGACTTGAAATCATCCGCTCCTTACACTCTTAAATGGAGTGTGAAAATCAATAAGATTACGCCTAATTGATTAAAAATTGATAAGAGTTATTTCATTTAAAAGCTGCATAAATAATGTGTGATGAAACTAAAGTGCAATAAACTTGAAAAATTAACTTTAAAAAGAATTGAGAGAAGCCTATTCTATTATGCATGTGCTTTCCGAACTTAATTTTTTGAATCATTAAACTAATAAATTACAGATCGAGTATTTATCTTGTTGTTAAGGAGTTGTTTCCAACGTATCAAATCAAAAGATTTCCAAAATTTCCTATCATTTTACTTAGAAGCGGATGTATGATTTTTGAAAAAGGAAGACACTCTCTCACATTTAGAAATGATACAAAAAATTTTGAATGAAATGTCATGAATTAGAGATTGAAAAATTAAAATTTTAAAATAAAAGGACTATTTTATTAATTTTAATAAATTTTAGAGATTGAATAGTAATTTATCTTAAAAAATTTAAAATTAAAGGGTCAAAAAAGAAAAAATAAAAAACTATATGATTAGATAATACTTTATTAGAGAAAAAATTAATTTTTAAAAATAAAAAAATCATTTTATTAATTTTATAAATTATAGCAACTAAATAATAATTTTATCTTAAAAAATTTTAAAATTAATGGGAGGCATATGCCCTGCCGTGTAGTAAATCCACCTCTGATTTTATTAACTTTTCCATCTATACCTAAAAAAATATTTTAAGCATTGTTCAATAATGTCAAATATATGTTTTATAAAATTATTGTGAGTTAAATGTTCATTTCCTATTTCATTGGTAACTATATAATGTGGAATTACATATATATCACTTGTATTGATAACCAGAAAATGATAATTCATTACTTAAAACAAGAAATAAACTTTTCATTTCTTTTCTTTTATTTAAAAAGAAAAGAAAAAGAAAGGCAGATGCCATCTAAAGAACTAAACTAAACCTAGTATATAACTGATTAAACATATTCACCAGATATTGGCGCTGACGTCACCTTGAAAACCTCACCTGCCCATAAATTATGGGATTGTCACAGCCACTTGTTGCCTCTTTCGTGCCCATGCATGCACGTGTTGTGTTCCAAAACCATCTCTAATCCCATGCATATAACCGGGCTTCATATTGATACATTATTATTTTACTATATTTAATGCACACCATTATTTTGTCGCATCTCTCTTCTTCTCCTTCTCCTTCTTCTTCCTTCTTGTTATTGTTATTATTTCTTGTTCTTGTTTTTCTGCTTATGTGATTGTATATATAAATTAAGATTTTGGTTGTTTTAGCTCCCACTACTTCACAGTTCTGAGAACTGACTAATTAGCGGGTAAATGACTTTAGTGAGAGAGAGAAGGCATCAACAACCCTTAAGATTATCCTTACCTCCACCATTACCAGTTGCTGACTTTCACCATCAAACCCATCCGCCACCGGCATCCTTATCAGCTATAACTCCAGATTCTCCAGGCATTGACAATCTTTCCGACCTTGAGAAAATGACAGTTCTCGGTCATGGCAATGGGGGCGTTGTCTATAAAGTACGACACAAGCACACCACCTTCATGTTTGCTTTGAAAGTTGTCAAACTCAATTATGACACCATTCGAAGAGAGGCTATTGCCCGAGAGGCAGAGATCCTTAAATGCGTAGATTCGCCTTATATTGTTCGATGCTACGCGGTGTTTGATACTGAGAAAGACTTATGCTTTGCAATGGAACACATGGAAAGAGGATCGCTACATGATAGTTTACTTGTAAGTAAAATATTACCCGAGGATGTTATTTCTAGGGTGGCTTGGTGTGTTTTGAATGGATTGCAATATTTGCATAGAATGCAAATAGTACATGGAGATATTAAACCTTCAAATCTACTAATTAATGGAAACGGGGATGTCAAAATTGCAGATTTCGGTGTAAGTAGGGTTGTAGGCAAACAAGATGCTTGTGAAGCACATATGGGGACGTGTGCATACATGAGCCCTGAAAGGTTTGATCCTGAGATATGGGGTGGGGAAAATATAGACGATGGATTTGCCGGTGATATATGGTCACTTGGGGTGGTGATTTTCGAATGTCTTGTAGGTCATTATCCATTGATTGGTATAGGAGAGAAACCAGACTGGGCAGCTTTGGTTTGTGCAATATGCTTTGGGGACAAGTTGGAGATGCCGGAATATGCATCACCAGAGTTTCGGAGTTTTGTATATAGATGTCTAGAGAAGGATTGGAGCAAGAGAGGAACCACTGATGAACTTCTTCATCATCCTTTTGTGAATGGGAGGAGTTGTTTATAGATCTTGTTGAAGTTAAACTTGATTAATTACTTCATGAATATACTTCATCTAGTAAAGTTTATGTTTCTAGTTTAATAAAGACAAGAGTTATAGTTGAGTTAAGTTAATATGTTAAATAATATTAATGTAATATAGGTTTTTGTTTTAGCATTAATGTATTAGAAATTCTCATATCACTATAAATACTCTTGTAATCAAGCTATTTGATCAAGCCATCAAATTAATTCAATATATACAAGAGAGTCTCCTTTAAAAAATTTGAGTGTTATTTTCTTTATCCTTTTCTATTGTTTAATTTATTTACAACATTTGGTATCAGAGTCAAAAATAGAATGATGTTGAATAGCTCTTTCTCGTCCATTCCAAAACTCACAAAGGAGAACTATGGAAGTTGGTGTATTAGAATGAAAGTAATACTTGGTGCTAAAGAAGCATGGAATGTTGTAGAGAGAGGATATGAAGAATCTGAAAATGAAGGAGCCTTGAATCAACAACAAAGAGCCACTTGTAACACCCTAGAATTGTGCATGTTTACACTTAGGAATACCATATATACACTTATAGGAAAAATGATTTTTATTTAATTATAGAAGTACTTTGCTTCCAGATAACCCTACAAAGCCTTAAATTAGGATCCTTAATAACTTAGTAAAAATAGAATTAAATAAATAAAACATTAAAATCCTAATTAAATTTATAATGGAAGATGTATAGAAAAATAGTGTTAGAAATAAAAGTGTGGCACAATTGTAAATAAGTAAAAATAGTAGGGTAATTTAAAAATTCATAAAATTTATGGGGCCCACACCTAAAGATTATATGAATAGCAATTTGATGAAGAGAAATTTCATTTTTCTTCTTCCTTTTCTTCTTGGCCGAAACACCCACTCCCTCTCATCTCCATTTTTTCTTTCAACACTCTTTTACCAAATTCAACATTTTACCAAATCCAAACTTTAATCCTATGAAATTAATATTATTTTCCAAACTAGAGTAACCTATTAAAGCTTAAAGGAAGTTGTAAAACTAAAAGGAAGATATAAATTCAAGTATTATACAAAGTTAGGGTTTTCATAAAAAATTGAGGTAAACTTCTTATCTTAATTTCTTTTCAATTTTCATGAGTTAGATGTTAATATTCAGTAAGAAACTTTAATATTTGAATCATATAAATGATTATAGGATAAATTAAAGTTAAGGTATATATTATGCCAAAAACCTAAAATTAGGTTTTGATGAGTTTAATTCAATTCAAGTCTAAAATTTGAATATCCATATTAAATGAATTTTAAATTATATTAATTTGAATTTTGAGCACCTAAAGAACATGAAAAGATGAAAAAGATGAAAAAGATGGTCATTTGTGCTTACTATGAATATTAAACTATAAATTATGAATTGGATTTCAAGCTATCAAGGTGAGTAATAAATATATTATCATACTTAAAAATAGCCACAACTTGAATTATTGTTAATACCTTTATCTTACTTGAATATTGGTTGAACTATGCTTGTCATTCTCCTTGGATTTTTATGCTTGGACGAACATCTCTAACACTATATTTCATTGAATTCTTGCACTATTTGACTACATATAATTCTAATTGAATTATTTGTTTGGTGGATAATTTATTGGCCGAACTTCCCTTCCCTTGAATGCCATTATTTTGTTGTTTGAAAGTTGTCCACCAAGTGTTTGATAAAATGCCCCCATTAAACTTAACTTTGTGCTCACCAAGTGTTTGACAAAATGCATAAGAGAACTAGCCACAATTCACCAAATGGTACTCTTACCCTACCTTAGTCAAACCATAATGCAATGCTTTCCTAAAGTTTTTGCTTCTTGTTGGTAATGCCTAATTGTGTTATTATTCTTTTCATAACCAAATGGAACCCATTGTTAATAGTCAATTACTTATTGTTATTCCTATGTCCAATTATGAACATTGAAGTTTGATATGTAAAATAGAATATGTTGTGATAAAACTATCCAACCGATAGGGTAGAGGATAAAAACCATCGACATTATGTAGAAAGAATCATTATAAGGACCCTTGCTAGGAAGGGGTATTATCCTAGCTATAAGATTTGATCAAGGTTAAATTAACGGTGACGATATGCTACCAAAATATGTAGCTTTATATTTTTATACGATGAGACCCTTATATAATTTTGTCTTGCATCATAATTACGTGGTTTTTCCTTACAACTTGATAAATTGTAAATGTCATTTAATGTGAACCATTGTTATATTCTTCTTCCCTAACCCATGAATACCATAATTGTTATATTTTTATTGAATATGTATCTTGATTATTTGGTGGGTTAACCTAAACTACCTAACCCTTTTAAGTATGATAATATGTTTATTACTCACTTTTCAGTAGTTTATTGGCAAATATTATTTGGTGGGGCCACAGCCCTATAGTTGGGTAATGAATTATTTTTAATACTGGGTCTTCTCTTTCTAGATTAGGTATTTTCTTACTATCAATCAAGTCTTGAATTTCATGTTTGAGTCTTCGGCATTGATTAGTATGGTGACCAACCATTTGATGGAATTGACAATAAGCATTGTGATTGAAATTTGGGGTAAAGGATCAGGTAAAGGTTTTGGGTCTAGAGATCTCAAAAGTCCTCTTTCTGAAGCTTTTCAAATATTTTGGTTAATTGATATTGTTGAGTTTAGAGAAATTCTTTTGTTGAGTTTAGAGAAATTCCTTTGTTGATGAACAACACCCACATCCTTCATTTTAGTATTTCCCTTATTTTCACTCGGATTGCTATGATTATTATCATTCCTTTTAGCTCCCTACTTCTTCTTTTCATTCAACGTATCCTCTACTTGGATATCGGCTTCATATAGCTGTTCAAAACTGGCTAAAGGAATATAGCACAACTTTTCATGAATCTCACCAAAGGTTTCCTTCACACACATTTTAATTTGGTCCTTAACCTCCAGTCTATTTTTCACTTGAGCAGCCTTTTGTCACCACATTGTTAAGTACTCCACAAAAGTTTTATTATACTTTTATCGGGTGGTTTCTAAGTCATACAGAGTCACATCTATCTGCGTATTATAAGAATATTGTTGAACAAACTTTTTCCAAATCTCTTCAATCCATCACCTTCTTATCTAGGTCATAATACCAATGAATGGTGGCCCCATCAAAGATAGGACAAAGAACTTTGTGATATGAGCTTTGGTAATTCCAGTAGCTCACCATGATTATGGCATATTGCCTTAAATGAACTCTAGGATCACTTTGGGGATTTAAAATCTTGGAGGGAGGTCCTCTTCCACAGTGATATCTAATTCCTCAATATCATAAAACATATCAACTCTCATGCTCTTAAGCATGATTTTCATCTGTTCAACCTACTTGGATAAGTTCTCATTTCCTTTGTGTACCACCTCGGTCTTTCAAGCCTTTCCTATTTCATAGTCTAAGCCTAAATCATATGTCATAACCCACTTTTAAATCGCGACGGGCCTAGGACATGGGTAGATTTAAGGTCACCAGAAACCCGTAGAACCCCTTAACAATCCAGTTATCGATCAATCATTCTTAATCCATTCATTAATAGTTAAAATCCCATTTATTACATATAAATTTTATAAAAAATTTGCTAGAGTTTTCTTTGTAATTTTAACCTTAATCCCGACCAGAAACCGGGTCTTTCATAAATTACATAGCCTGCATTAAAATTTATTTTTACACTCTCAGTAATTTACCATCCTTATACTCTCAACTTCATAGTTCAACAGACATATAAAACACTTATATATGTTCATTCCATTCATAACATGACAATCTATAAACATGTGTTTTCTTTATCGGTATTTTAGTCACTACATATATCATACCATATTCATTTTAGCATCAATTATCATTTCAGTTTTAGTAACTGTTAATATATATACATATACAAACTATCTTCTTCTCAAAATATACCCCATGAAGCTCTAGAGTATGAACTGACTGACTCCACAAAAGAAATTTACGCTGGATGTCCTAAGTATGGAAGAAGGAAACTGTCTTGGGATTTTGCTCCTAATACTTCTTTCCTGTAAAATTATTAACCATAATAGGGTGAGTATAAAAATACTCAGTGAGCATGCATACATCATTATACATGTGATATGGATATATGATAACATAGTATACCAATGGAAGTTTAGTAACAATGAATGAATATCAGTATGTCAAGTTTGTGTGTTAAAGGCTAATTATTTTGCACACCAAATATCTTTGGAAGTTTGGAACAGATAACAATTAAATCGATGATAGAATGGCCATCAGTGGTAAGCAATAAGGTATAAGCTTGGAATCGATAAACAGATAAATAATATTCATATCATGTAGATAAGACAGATAAAGGGCCAGCAATATCAGTATCAGTAAGAATAAGATTAATTAGGTCTTATGGCCAGGACCATAACCCTTTCCAGCTAGGGTATCAGTAATACAATGTGCACATTGTCGACAGTATGTACCTACTACCCTGTCAGAATGGCAGCTCTGTCAAATCCACATATAAAATGGGTCAAGGGAAATCAATATCAATAGCCAGTATTCATAAGGGACATTATGGCATAATGGCTTTCGATCGATACGCATGAGTTTACTTGTCAATCAGTACACAAAAGGCATTTCAATATCAATAGTAATCAATGAATATGGATAAATTTCAATCTTAAGGAAGATCAAAGAATGATCAACAATAACAAGTGTATTTAATTAAGAAGGAAACATACTCATTGAATCAACAAATCAAAATATAGGTATGCATAATGATGTAAACATTACTCACCTCATTAATATCTTTATGTGTCCACTATTCACTTCTCTGCTTTGATCTTCCATTTATATCCTCTTCAGTATTCGAAGCTATACATTAATTTAAACATTAAAAATCAGTATTCATCTATATTTTATACATTAATCTTCAATTTAGTTTAATAAATTTCCATTTATTCTTATACTTAGCGTTTTTAGCCTAACAATTCTCATTTATTAATCTCATTCTGGCAGTTTGGATATTTTTGTTTCTAAATCAGTCTACAATTATCCAATTGCATTTATTCTTTTTCCTACTTAAACTAGACATATTATATTCTAACATATCCAAAATTCAGCTATGTTCAAGTTCTACACAGCATATGGTGGCAGTTTGAACTTAACCTTACTGTCAATCTTGTTGTCCTTCACTCTAAATCCAGCAATCTCTACTGTTTTGGATATATCTCATAAAATACTAATAAAATAACAAAAATATTTTACATGACTCTACATTATACATAAATAAACATCTTTAATTTTGAACATTTAGCCTAATTCAGTCTCTAACCATCTGTAAAATAAAAATACAGTAGCATTTTTTAAATTTCCTAGTTCTGAGTCAGTTACTGTTTTTATTTAATAAATCTCTCCTCACTTTGTATTTTACAAATTTCTTTTACAGATATAAACTAAACACATATATAAACAACTTTTATTTTTATCACTTCTATCAATTCTATCATTTAGGTCATGGAATATCAGTCTCAACTTACTACTTCTACAGGATCCAAATTTTCCAATTTAGTCACAAAACAAACTTTACTCAATCTATCTAATTCCCAATATATAACCTTCAATTAAAATCATAATTCTTTAATCATAATCTTATATATTATCATCTTTTCTCAATCACATAATTTCAGTAATTATTTAACTCAAAAATCAAAATTAAACACAATAGACACCAAGTGACAAAATTTTACCTTAGTCAAATCCTCTATTTCTTTTGTCTTCTTTGCTTTCTATTCCTTCTCCTTTCTTTATTTCTTTGGATACTTTTTATGGGTATTTCCAATTTCTTCTCTTGCTTTTCATCTCATTTATTGACTTTTGTATGACTTAAATAAATTCTATCAACTTTTGTCAAGTTTTTAATAGGAAAAGTTTAGAATTATCTAGCATAAGGTGACTTGTTAACTTATAAAGGTAACAAGTGTTCTTTCTTTTATTATAATTATTTCTATAAATAAACAAATGAATTATTTAGCCACCATACTTCATTATGGCTGGCCACCTAATGATGAAGAAGAAAAAAATTACTTTATATCTTATTTACTTAAAGAAACAAAAGAAAGTTTAAAGATAAGTTTAGAAATTTTGGTTCCATAAATTTTTGCCAAGTGTAAAGGTTGCTATATGCTATTTTAACTTAAGTAAAAACAACAAAATTTCTATATACTAAGCTATATATGGCCAGCTCAATCATCCTTTAGAAAACTAAAATTTTGACTTTTCTACTTATGCAAATGATGACAAATTTGGTGGGTCCCATTGCCTTTTATTTGAAAATTCTCTTTTCCTCCCTAAAATACCTTATTTCTTTGCACTTCCATCCTCTTTTCATGCCTACTAACTTCTAATTAACTTATAACCATTATGAATCCTCCATTACAGACTTCCAGTAACTCTATTTAATATTGCATGACTGTCTCTACAGTCATTTGCTCCTAAGTCTTTAATCTCCGTACCGAATTTTTCCTTACTGTCATTTCTTGACTATTCATTTTCTCTTGCCAACTTGATTAATTCTTATTAACTTAAATTACTCATGTCTATCTAACATTAATCATTCTATCACATTTCAACTCCTTCTATCATATTCTGTTACATTATGTCATATTCTGTCATATTTACTTATGTTATATGCTATCTTATGTAACTGTTTTCAGATTTCTGATTTCTGTAATTTTATAATCGTTGCTTTCCAATATTCCATTTTATTGTCATCTGATTAGCTCTGTTTGGGGTATTACATCATAGTTATCATCTATATTCAACACCTTATTTGGATTAGGGTCCCTCTTGGGTTGCCTCATTAGTAGGAGTAAGCCATGGAAGGACTTGTTCAAGGGCTTTTTGCAAACAAGTTTCTAGGGTAGTCCTACATTTCACATCCAATAGTTTTCCAATGGCACGTTCAAATTATTTTTGCTCATTTCCTTCATATGCCATCTTGGTAATTACTTCACTGGGTTCAACTTCTGTAACACCTCAGTTAAACCTAGAACTTGAGCCACAAAGAGTAACTTAGGGGAAATTTTTACTTGACTTGAAACTTGTGAATTTTTATATGTTTTGCTTGAATTTGATATATATGCATGTTATATGATGTGTTTGAATGTATAGAGGGGGTTTAAAGGCTATTAGGAAGAAATCAAGTAAAAATGAATTTTTGGTGAATTGGGGCAAAATGGTCATTTCACACCCCTTGAGCTTTTATGGAAATTAACATCATATTTGATAGTAAAAGGAATATCATGACATGAAAATAGTGGTTTAATTATTAAATGAATTATTATTGGAAAGTTAAAGGCGGTAGAAAATAATTTCGAGCAAAGCTGCTCGGATAGGGATTCCATTTGAACTAGGGGTAGTTTAGTCTTGTTCTTTGAAGTATAGACTTATTTGGTTTATGCAAGCCTATGGTATCATTTTAGGCTAACCTAAATCAAACTATTGGATGAAAAGATGAAGAATTGAATGGTTAGTAAGCTAGGTTTCACAATTTTACCATAAGCTCAATGTATAGGATTATGCCATTTGATTTTTAGTTGGATTTTTGCCACCCTTTCATCATTCTTAGCCAAAATCACCAACAAATCTTTTTTCTTTCTTCCTCACAAGTTTCTGCCACCATTGATGAACACCAAAGCTTGTTGTTTTCTTTCATTTTTTGATCCAAACTTGTTAATTCCATCATTCTAAACACAATTATATTCATAGATTCAAAGAAAAATCAAGAAAAGTTAATAAATCAAAGCTTTGAACTTTTAGAAGAACTATTAAAAAAGTAAGTGATTTTGCAATTCTTTTGGTTTAATTATGATCTTAATATGTTCTTTGATGTTAATTGATGACAAAAATGTGTTTAGGTTGGAAGAAATTCAAAAATTGGAAAAGAAACCCTAATAGGAAAAGGTATGAATCAAAAGTGTGTTTTTGATGGAATTTGTGTTTAAATGTGTTATATTTGATGTGTTAATAAGGAATTAGTGGTTAATTGATGGAAAGAAATCCATTTGGAGGGATTTCCATCTTGGCCGAAATGATGAAGCTTGGATGATGGTTTGGTGCTTTGATGTTTAATAGGTTTAAATGGATGGATGTTATGTAATTGGTGTATATTTATGTTATATGAATGATTGGTGTTGAAAAATGGATGAATGGAATGAATTCCATTTAGGTTAAACCATGTTGAGTTTATAAGTTTAATATGTTAGGATGAAGTAATTAGGAAGGTAAGGTTTGAATATGGTTTAATGGAGTATATAATGTAAATG
>CANXYC010851658.1:0-10454 GCA_948193065.1 Aleurites moluccanus | reverse complement strand
TAACGAAGCTAACCAGGAAAGATGTAAAGTTCCAGTGGGATGATAGGTGTGAGACGAGTTTTCAGACCTTGAAGAACTGTCTTACGAGTGCTCCAGTTTTGGCACTACCTATCGAGACTGGTATGTTCTCCATTTATTATGATGCTTCCAAAATTGGTTTAGGATGTGTATTGATGCAAGATGGAAAGGTGATTGCATATGCATCTCGCCAGCTAAAGAAGCACGAGGTGAACTATCCCACCCATGACTTGGAGTTAGCAGTGGTTATTTTTGCTTTAAAGATATGGAGACACTATCTCTATGGGGTTAAATGTGAAATATACACTGACCATAAAAGTCTCCAATATCTCTTACAGCAGAAAGAGTTAAACCTGCGGCAGAGGCGGTGGGTAGAGCTATTGAAAGATTATGATTGTCAAATATTTTATCATCCGGGGAAAGCAAATGTAGTGGCAGATGCTTTGAGCCGTAAGTCGATGGGAAGTTTATCACATGTATCAGCTACAGAGAGGTCTTTGGTATAGGATCTTTGAGAATTATTTACTATGGGTCTACAGTTTGTTTTGGAGACTAGAGGACAGCAGTCTATACTAGTGGCACAGTTTCAGGTGAGACCACTCTTACTTGATAAGATTAAAAGCTCTCAGTGTGCTAATCCGCAGTTAGTTCGGACTAGAGAGTTATTGTAGGAGGGGTATTGAAATGTAAAGGGTGGTTATGTGTACCGGATGTGAAAGGGATTTCGGAGCAAATTATGCGAGAGATACATTACTCTCCCTATACAGTGCACCCTGGTACAACAAAAATGTACCATGATTTGAAAGCCCATTATTGGTGGCCGAATATGAAGGATGATGTTGCTCGATGTGTATCTACCTGTTTAGCTAGTCAATAGGTGAAATTTGAACATCAGAAGCCCTCTGGTTTATTGCAAGAGATAGAGATACCGAAATGGAAATGGGAGCAGGTTACCATGGATTTTGTGGTGGGATTACCACGATCTTGGAGGGGTTATGATTCAGTATGGGTATTAGTAGAACGTTTGACAAAGTCGGCTCACTTTTTAGAGGTAAAGACTACCTATACTACTACACAGTATGCTCAGTTGTACATTGACAAAATTGTGTGATTGCATGGTGTTCCGATAGTGATTATTTCGGATAGGGGAACTCAATTCACATCCTGATTCTGGCAGAAATTTCAGGAAGCACTGGGTACACAATTGTATTTTAGTACAGTTTTTCACCCTCAGACAGATAGCCAATCAGAGCATACGATTCAAACATTGGAAAATATGTTACGTCTCTGTGTTCTGGACTTTAAAGGTAGTTGGGATCAGAATCAACGGCATTGCAATATATAATATACAATCAATGATAAGCAGTATGGTAAACAACAAAGGTATGGAACAAAGATTGGTTCGGCAAAGGAAATTGGTAGGCCAATTGGCATGCCAATGTCGCTGGCGACGATGGCATTCAAATGGTAAGCCTATGGAATACAAAGCAATAGGCCAAGGCAAAAATAACTAGGCATTTTGTCAAACACTTGGTGAGCACAAAATGGCAAGCTAATAGGTTAGGGTTGGGTACAAATTTGGCATGCCCATTTCAACCAACAACAAATTACAATGTAGGCAACACAATAGGTATCAAATATACAAGATTAAACAACATAAAATGAATCAAAATGGCATAGGAATTCAAGGCAAAAATCAAAGAAAAACAAAGGGATGAATAGTGCTAGGTGGTTCGGCCAAAACTTGGTTTCCATATATGGTTTCCAATTCAATTTTCAATACTTAGTACATGATAAATGATGCATATAAGACTCACCTAAACCTTCCAAAGGCTTTAGAAAATTGATTTCCACTCAATTTCTTCAAAGAAGGCAATATGAACAACTTTGACAATCTTTGTGTTCTACATCAAATTAACCATCAATTAGTTACCTAATTGTCACGACCCATTTCCGGATCACGACGGTCCTAGGGCATGGGAGATGCCAATGGCGACCGGCACTCGTAGAACCCAGTATCATATGCACAACCTATAAACCACAATATATATATATATATATATATCCATTTTAGCTATTTATCATCCATTTTGTTATTTTGTAGTTCATTCTATAAATTTCTGCAATTGGCTGTAACAATCCATATATCATACCAAATAAACATCATATAACTCATATGCTATCAAATATCATATATACATGTTCATCTCCTAGCTAACCCATTCATACCCCATGGAGCAGCAAGATTATGAACATCAAAATATAGAAATACAGAAAATATATATCAATGACTGTAGAAGAAATCCTCGAATGATAGAAGTCGGGATTCTATAGCCTACTCCTCTCCTAAAATGGTTAAACAATGAAAAGAGTGAGTATAGATGATACTCAATGAATCTATATGCATCAATAATAAATAATAGGTAAATAATGGAGCAATGATGTCAATAGGATAGATAACAGTATACAGAATCGATATCGATTACAGAATAGCCAGGGAATACAATATAGGCTCAGTGTCATATGGAAAGACAGATAAAGGGATGGACTGTATGAAATCATACAATCTCTAGTAATTAGTATGGACCATATGCGAACATATAGGTCTCCAATAGCATATCTGTATCAGTGAGCATAAGACTGATCAGGTCTAATGGCCAGGACCATAACCCCTCATAGCTAGGGCACCAGTAATACAATGTGCACATCCCCGACAGTATTTTCCGACTACCCTGTCGGGTCGATAGCTCTGTCAAGCCACATAAGGATCAATATCAAGAAACAACATATCAATGGAATACCATTATGCAACAATGGCATCCTCCAAATCAATAAGTCCAATATCAGTCAATCAATTATCATTAGGATTCATGGCAATGTAAAAGATGACATATAAACAATGATACAAGGTATGGTATTCAACAAAGGCTTGGAATAAAAGTTGATTCAGTGACGGAAAATGGTAGGCCAATTGGCATGCCAATGTCGCTGGCGACAATGACATTCAAATGGTAGGCCTATGGAATACAAAGCAATAGGCCAAAGGCAAATGAACTAGGCATTTCATCAAACACATGATGGGCATACAATGGCAAGCCTAGGTTAGGTTATGGTGCAAAATTAACTTGCCTAATTCAACCAACAACAAGCTACATTATCAACAATGACATAGGCATCAAAGAAACAACAATACACATCATCAAATTAGGTCAATTTGACTATGGAAAACAAGGCAAAAATCAAACAAAATATAGGGATATGAATAGTAACTCCAATTCGACCAAAATGGGTCATCCAAGGGAGGTTTCCAATTTCAATTCTAAGCATTTACACATGTTAAATGATGCATATAGAACTCACCTAATGCTTCAAATTGCTTTGGAGTCAAGAGTTTCACCCAAATTCTCCAATTGAGCCAAATAGCACACTTATGTCAATAATTGTGCTCTACATCAAATAAACCATCAATTAATCACTTATTTACATCCAATTAACATATTCTAGCATCAATTAAAAAAATCAAACACTAAATCAACAAACCCTTTCTTACAACTTCAATATAGCTAGACAATTTAGGCATTCCTATCAATTAGCATCAATTGATGCAATTTAACTACAAACCCATTAAATTCAACCTAAATAACATCTAAATAAACCATTAAAACCAACAAAACACATCCTTAACTCAAGTGGAGATTCTAGCCAAAAACTTCCCTTAAAAATTCCTTGAATTCCTTAGCTCCTTTCTACAAATTGATGATAGAAATAGCAAGAACTAAGTGATTAAGCAAGATTTCTATCAATTTTCTAAGGAATTTGTGAAGAAATGAAGAAGAAATGGAGAAGAATGATGGGGGAAGGGGTTCGTCCTAACAAGAAGAAAAAGAAGAAGATGGTGGAAATGTTCTAAGTATAAAATATATAACAAAAATCAAATGGCAAATTACAACTTAATCCTCGAATTTTCATATATCACACTTTGTTCTAAAATTTTCTGTAATTTATTCTGTCAATTCTATCTGGAATTGGATTTCAAAGTGGGGAGTTAATAGGCTTATTTTAATTTATACTTATTTATAAAAATAGTTCTGGAGTCATTATGTAACTCCGACGGACCCATTTCCACTATTCACCTTATACTTCATTTTATTTACAATTTTGCCATTGGTTACTTTTTCATTGTTCCTAAATGATTTTCACTTCTTTCTTTTTACCAAAATTACACATGCATTATGGTGATCTTTTACCCCTAGGTCAACTTCAAAAATTTTCTGTTGACCGGACTGTTAATTTCTCGGCAATGTTCCCGACACTGCCGCTTTTCGAAAAAGTAATAAGTTCACTTTCTAACTGTGTCTCTAAAATTATTCCCCATCATTTCAAGACTAATGAACCATATACTAAGAATTAATTCATGCATGTAAGTTAGGAATTTATAGGGTATTACATTCTACCCCCTACAAATAAATTCGTCCTCGAATTTAAATAAAGACATACCTCATAGCTGGAACAAGAATGGATATCTACTCCTCATCTTCTGCTCACTCTTATTTCGTAACTGTCTGACCTGTCGATCAATGATATCCACTGGAATCTCCTCATTAGACAAGTCATCACTGAGATCCACATCCTAAACCTCCAATATGTGCGATGGATCGGACGCATACTTTCGCAACATAGAGATATGGAAAACTGGATGTACATGGCTCATACTAGGTGAAAGAGCCAATCTATAGGCCACATTACCTATCTTCTCAAGTATCTCAAATGGACCTATAAACCTTAGTGATAACTTACCCCTCTTCCCAAATCTCATAACACCCCTCATTGGTGAGACCTTAAGGAAGACATGATCACAAAATGCAAAATGTACATCCTTCCTCTTCGGATCAGCATGACTCTTCTGCCTACTGAAGGCAGTCCTCATCTGATATCTTATCATAGGCACCTTTTCCATAGTCTCTCGAATCAACTCTAGCCCCTCAAGCTGCTTTTCTCCCAGCTTCACCCAACACACTGGAGATCTGCATTTTCGACCATATAGTGCTTCAAATGGAGCCATACCAATAAAAGAGTGGTAGCTGTTTTTATAGGAGAACTCAATCAGCGGTAGATAGTAATCCTAGTAACCTTTGAAATCCAGAACACATAATCTCAATATATCCTCCAAAGTCTGGATTGTCCTCTCTGATTGCCCATCAGTCTGCGGATGAAAAGCAGTACTGAACCATAACTGGGTACCCATAGCCTCTTGAAACTTTTGCCAGAACTGAGAAGTGAACTGTGTACCCCTGTCTAAAATAATCATCAATGGAACTCCATGAAGTTGCACAATTTTATCCACATACAATTGTGTGTACTGAGCTACCGTATAGCTGGTCTTAACCTCCAGAAAATGAGCAGACTTTGTCAGACGGTCAACATTCACCCATATAGAATCATAACCTCTCGAAGTCCTCGATAGACCAACTATAAAATCTATAGTCACCTGCTCCCATTTTCACTCTGGCAACTCAATCTCCTGAAGTAGCCCCGATGGCTTCTGATGCTCGAACTTAACCTGCTGACAAGCTAAGCATTTGGACACAAACTGAGCTACATCTCTCTTCATCCTAGGCCACCAATATACCTCTCTCAGATCATGGTACATCTTGGTAATCCCTGGATGTACACTATATGCATAATAGTGAGCCTCTCTCATAATCCGATCCCGTAGCCCATCAAAATAGGATACATTTATGCGCTTCCCACATCTCAATACCCCCATCCTCTACTGTGAACTCTGTCATCCTCCCACTCAGTACCTCTCCCTTGAGCTTCAATAAATAAGGATCCAAGTCCTGAGGCACTTTAATATCATCAAGTAACAATGACTTCACCCAAAATTAGGCTATTAGAGCCTGGTTACGATCCTGGGATCCCAACTTCAACTTTACTCCCAAATCTACTAACTCCCTGATCTCTCTAATCAATGGCCTCCTACCAATCACAATATGAGCTAGACTGCCCATCGATTTCCTGCTCAGTGCATCAACCACTACATTGGCCTTCCCCGGGTGATAAAGAATCTTGCAGTTGTAATCCTTAAGTAGCTCCACCCATCTGCGCTGCCTAAGATTCAGATCCTTCTGCTGAAATATATACTGTATACTCGTATGATCAGTATATATCTCACATTTTGATCCATACAAGTAGTGTCTCCAAATCTTCAATGCAAATATAATTGCTGCCATCTCCAAATCATGTGTCGGATAATTTACTTCATGCTTCTTTAACTGACGAGAAGCATAAGCAATTACCCTACCAATCTGCATTAGCACACACCCACCCATCCGAGAAGCATCACAATACACTGTAAATTTCTCTCCCTCTACTGGTAATGCCAACACTGGAGCACTAGTAAGGCAATACATCAAAGTCTGGAAGCTGCAGTCACACTCATCCGTCCAGACATAATGCTCCTATTTCCTCATCAATCTAGTCAATGGAGTTGCAATCTGGGAAAAATCATTCACAAACCTCCTATAATATCCAGCCATACCCAGAAAACTGTGAACCTCTGAAACACTGGTAGGCTGTGGCCAATTAGCAACCACCTCAATCTTCTAAGGATCCACCTTAATCCCATCCTTGCATATTACATGTCCAAGAAAGCACACTTCGGTTAACCAGAACTGGCACTTAGATAGCTTAGCATACAACCGATGCTCCCGAAGTGTCTGCAACACAATCCTCAGATGCTCAATGTGCTCCTCATCACTCCTGGAATAAATAAGTATGTCATCAATGAATACAATGACAAACTTATCCAAATATGACCTAAACACCCTGTTCATAAGATCCATGAAAGCAGCCGGTGCATTGGTTAACCCGAATGGCAACACCAAGAACTCATAATGCCCATACCGGGTTCTGAAAGCAGTCTTGGGTATATCACCCTTCCTAATCTTCAGTTGGTGATACCCAAATCTCAGATCAATCTTAGAAAAATGGCTGGCACCCTGCAGCTGATCAAACAAGTCATCTATCTGAGGCAATGGATACTTGTTCTTCACTGTGACTTTGTTCAGCTGCCTGTAATCTATACACATCCTCAAAGAGCCATCTTTTTTCCTCACAAATAGTACCAGTGCACCCCAAGGAGAACTACTCGATCTTATGAACCCTCTATCCAATAGCTCCTATAACTGCACCTTCAATTCCTTTAGTTCAGCTGGAGCCATTCTGTATGGTGGAATAGATATAGGGTCAGTGCCTGTATGCACCTCAATCTCAAACTCTATCTCCCTATCAAGGGGCAATCCTGGCAACTCCTTAGGAAACTCCTGAACTGCCAGTATTTGATTAAGATCCACAGAAGACCTCTGTACATCTACTACATGTGCCAAATATATATGATGATGCATGATATGATATTGTGATTATTTAGGATTACAGCCCATTGCAAAATAATTACAGAATGCATGACAGGTTAACATAATGAATGGTAATTAATTAATAAATGAATAATATATTGAGGTTTATAGATTGTGCAATGGTACTGGGTTCTACGGGTATCGGTCGCCATTGGCATTTTCTGTGCCCTAGGTCCGTCGTGGTCCGAAAAACTGGGTCGTGACAGTCATTCAATAATCAATATATATTAGTGGCAATTGATTATGTTTCCAAATGGGTAGAGGTTGTAGCTTGCCCAAAGAATGATGCCAACACCGTCACAAGATTCATAAAAAGGAACATATTTTCAAGGTTTGGAGTTCTTAGATCAATCATTAGTGAAAGAGGTTCCCACTTTTGCAATCAAATCTTTGATAAACTTTTAAGGAGATGTGGAGTGAGACATAAGGTAGCAACACCTTATCATCAACAAATAAGTGGCCAAGTGGAAATCTCGAATAGGGAACTCAAATGCATTTTGGAGAAGACGATAAGTAGTTCAAGAAATGACTGGGCACTGAAATTGGATGATGCATTATGGGCTTACCGAATAGCTTATAAAACTCCTATAGGAATGTCTCCCTATAGGTTGGTTTTTTGGAAAGCATGTCATTTACCCGTTGAACTTGAGCACAAGGCATTTTGGACTATAAAGAAGTTGAACATGGACTTAAAGGCTGCGGGATTTAAGAGATTACTCCAAATAAGTGAGTTGGAGAAGCTGAGAAATGAAGCCTATGAAAATGCCAAAATTTATAAAGATCGAACAAAAAAATGGCATGACAAATTCATAAGGGATAGGAAGTTCGAAGTGGGTAAAAAAGTTTTACTGTTTAACTCACGTTTGAAATTTTTTCCAGGTAAGCTGAAGTCAAGATGGTCCGGACCATTCCAAGTGACAAAAATCTATCCCAATGGAGCTATTGAAATTCAAAAATGGGAAGAAAAACCATTCATGGTGAATGGGCAATGCTTGAAAGCCTATTTTGAAGGAGATGTCATTGAAAAAGCTTTAATTTATCAATTGGAGGATGCTTAGTAAGATCATATCAACGTCTAGCTAATAACGTTAAAGATGGGAGGCAAACCAAATATAATTTGTAACATATTTCTTTTAATTTATGTAATTTTAATTTACCCCAATTCTTTAGATTTAATTTTATCTTTAAATTAAAAATTAATTAATTAATTAATAAAAAATAGGAATAGATAAAGTTTTTAGAAGTTTTAGATTATGTAGATAACTTTTAGTAGAGTTTTTAGATTTTTAGGATTAGTTTTCAGTCTTTTATATGCAATAGAATTCTTCAGGATTGGTTTTCAGTATTTTAAATGCAAAACAATTCTTCATTAAGTTGATTTCCTCCTACGGGCTATATATATAGGGCATTAAGGTTTGGATTACCCATCTCTAACCCTCATTCTTTCAGCAGACCTCTTCTTTTCATAAATATGGTGAGAACTAGAGCCACCACTTTTGAGAAAGTCAATATGACCTGCAAACAAGTTGAGAGTATTATCCCTAAAAAGAAAAGTGTAGGAAAAGGAAAAGAAAATTTGATTTCGAAAACTCATGAACCTTTTATAACATATGTTATTAATTTTTGTCGTGAGTAGTTTGACTTATTAAAAGTTTCTTGGCAATCTGAATTGGTATTAGTTAAGAAGGATACTGTTAAGATAAAAAGACATAAGAGATCATTGGAGAGGGAAAGCTAAGGGCACAAAATGAATTATTGAATTTATGGACCTTTTGTCTGACTCTGAGGATAAACCATTTGATGATGGGTTTAACCTTGAAAAGGATCCTGAGTTGGATTCAAAAGTAGATTCTAAGAAGGAGGACCTTGAAAAGGATCCTGGGATGGATCCGGAGGAGGATCAATTAAAATCAACCCAATCTTCTACTTAGTTTTTCTTAATTTTTAGGATTTTATTTTCAGTTTAGTTTGGTTTATTCTTTTTAGTTTTATTAGCGTTTATTTATTTTATTATGTTTACAATAATTTTCCTTTTGAATTAATCAATAAATTCTTAGTTTTCTTTAATTTTTGCTGTAAATTTATTTTAGAATTAATTTTGAAGTTTCTAATCTCAATTTTTCTTTATAATTAGATTTGATGGCCTTAATACTCATGAGTTTTGAAAAAGTAATTTAGGGTTTAATGCATCCTAAATCTTAAATTTTTAAAATTAATAATATTGAGAATTAAGTAAAAATTCCAGCAGTAAATTAATAATTTCAAAAACTTGGCCTAAACATGGTTTAAGTAAGGGAATTTGAGCATCAGAAAAATAGAAGTAATGCAAATATTAGGTACCAAAAAAAAAAGAAAAAATAAATAATGAAATTCTTTATTTTCCCACATCAATGCCTTTTCGGTATATGCGAAGCGAAGCCACATAGTAATTTGGTGATTGGATATGCTTCTTCTTTCATCCGAACAAAAAAATTTTAGTGGAGTAGAAAGGAAAATATAATTAATTAATAAATTCCTTTTACTACTATTATTTGTAGAAGTTCGAAAAAAAAATATAGCTGAAAATTAGAAAAGAAATTCTCTTTATACATATTCTATTCTTTTTACTTTCATGATGCATTTTAACATAAATGAAATTAAAAAACTAATTTGGATTTTGGCCATTTTAAGTTTAATTATATTTAAAATTTTTGTTTTACTTCAGTTTTTTTTTTCTTTAATTAATTCTTGCATTAGGTTATAGAAATTTAAAGAATTTACTTAAGGACAAGTAATGGTTTAAGTGTGGGGGAATTTTGTTAGACATAATAATTAAGTTATTTTTATTTCATTTTAAATAGAGTTTACTATAGGTTTAATTATATTTTTAGGTAATTTTAACTTATTTTAATTAAGTTTTGAATTATTAGTTGATTAATTGATTTTAGGAAGATTTGATAATTTTAGTTTAAATTTGAATATGATTTCTTTTAGTTATGATTTTGATAAATAAAATATTTGAATTTGATTTAATTTTTAAGT
>CANXYC010851526.1:0-10900 GCA_948193065.1 Aleurites moluccanus | reverse complement strand
AATTCTAATCCATAAATATTAACAAGGAACATCATATGAACATTAATAAATCAAAAGAACTCCAAAACTAACAACTTACCAAAAGTTCTTCAAAATCTTCTTTGAATTAATTTGTTGTTCTAATGAGTTTTTCCTTAAAATCTAAGGTTGGAATGGTGTTCACAAGGTAGGAATTAGTCTTATTACATCCAAAAATGGAAGAAAACTATAATATTTGATGATGACAAGGTGTGGACGAAACTTTGAAATGAAGAACACCAAAATTCTGCAACTTTTAAGCTTTTAAAAGATGATAATGGTAGAGAGGTGGTAAAAATCTATTCAAATATCTTAGGTTTGATCCAATGGTTAAGGTTTCATGGTAACTTTGGTGAAACCTAGCCATCCATCCATCCATTTTGCTTACTTTAATGCTATTTTTCCATCCAAAGTCAACATTGGTGGTTAACACAAGCATTTGCCACACCAAATAAAAAACCAATGGCAAAAATCCAATACATCAAGCTTATGATAACAAATTTGCCACCTATTGATCCAACAGTCCATTTTTCCATCATTTGATCCAATGGCTAGATTTAATCAAGTCTAAACTAATATTATAAGGTTTCATACATAGTATAATTCCATACCTCAAAGTAAAAGACCATAATGCCCTTAGTACAACCGAAGCACCTCAAGCACCTCAATTGAGGAGCTTACCCGGTACAATTTTCAATCGGGTTTATTTTTCCATCAAATCTTCAAATAAACTAAATAACACCATTTACATTCACTTAAATCATTTTATATTTCTAGATATGGTGATAATTCCATAAGAACTCGAAGGGCTGCAAAATTACCATTTTGCCCCCAGTTTACAAAATTTCAAGTTTCTTCTAATTTCTTCCTAACAGCCTTTGATATACTTTTACATGTGTAAAGCCATCTAAAACATGCATATTCATTCAATTTAAGCAAAATCATGCATCATACATAACATACAAATAAATGAAAAACCCCTTAGGTTTACCCCTCTAAGCTTATGTTCTAAGCCATTAAGCTAGGGTGTTACAGTTTTCTTTGTATTTTTCATACTATTTCTAACCCAAAACTGGGTCTTACAAAAATTTCCACAGAGTTTCCTTTGTATTTTTCATACTATTCTCAACTCTAAATTGGATCTTTCAAAACTTATACAGCCTGCATAAAAATAATTTTACACTCTTAATATTTTACTAACCTTATATCCTCAACTCCATAGTTCACACAGTCATATAAAACACTTCTACAATGTATATATTCATACCATGTAACAATCACATTTTAACATTATTAGTATCAATATGTATTTGTCATTTTTAGTATTACTATCATTAATTATGCCATACTTGTTTACCATTATATATCTTTTTAAATTTAGTATCAGATAATATATATATATATATATTCACAAGTTAAACAAAACTTTCAATTCCCCAAATTATATCCCATGGAGCTCTAGAGTATATATACAGACTGACTCCAGAAAATTTACATTAGAGTCTTCGGACGTCCCAAGTATGAAGAAAGAAAAATTACTTGGGATTTTGCTCCTAGTACTTCTTTCCTAAAAAATAATTAAACAAACCATGGGTGAGTATTAATATACTCAGTGAGCTAAGTATACATCATTAAGCATGAGGTACAGGCAAATGATAACAAAAATATATCAATGGAAGTTAAGTGACAATGAACACAATAAATAGATAATAGTATATCAAATTTGCATATCAAAGGCTAACTATTTGCACATCAAATGCCATTGGAAATTTGGAATAGTTAACATTAATATCAGAAATAAATAACACTGGTAAAAAAAAGATATCAATGGAAAGCATTATGGATTAAGATTGACGTAAGTATCACATTTATATTCACATGTAAAAGTGACAGATATTAGGCTTTTAACACGTATCATTTACATGTAAGATATCATAAGGTGGGCCAAACCTCATGGCTAGAATAAGTCCCTTCCTAGCTAGGGTAAAATTTCTATAGAAATCATTGTACACAATGCTGACGGTACTTACCCATTACCCCATCGGTAAGGTAGCTCCGTCAAATCCACATATAAATAGGCCAATGAAATTCAATAACAATATTATATTATTAGAATCATTACGGTACAATGACATTCAATAGGTAAACACGGGCTCAATTATCAATCAGTGTCATTGCATTTTGGTAGACATGTTTCGGTTTCTTTACTTGATACAAAGGTAGCTTATCAATAATATTCATTGTGGTACATGATTGAACACTTGGTGTACATACTTTTGGAAACATTTTGGTGTATGTTTAATCAAGCACAATATCACAATTCAGGTTCTCAATATGAACAAATACAATAGACATTGCAATTCCAATAACAATTAATGGAAATTTATGATTTTAGACTTGAAATAAATCAAAGGATGATCAATAGTAATAACAAGATGGCATTCGGTTAAGGAGGAAATATGCTCATTGATTCAACAAATCAAGTTATGGATATGCATAATGATGTATACATAACTCACCTTACTAATTTGCTTAACATTTACTCTTCACTTCCTTTCTTCGAACTTCCACTTACATCATCTTTGTCATTCGAAGCTACACATTAATTAAAATTAACATCAGTACCTACTTATATATCATATACTATTCTTAACTTTAGTTTACTTAAAATTCATATGTTCCTTAACTTAGAGTTTAAACTCTTAAACTTTTACTAGTTTTCCTTCATTCTGGCAGTCTGTCTCATTATTTTCCTTGATTCTTTTTCATACTTAGACTAGTCATATCAGGTTCTAATATAACCAAAATTCAAACATGTTCAAATTCTATATAACATATGGTGACAATTTGAACTCAACCTTACTACCAGCCTTGTAGTCCTACACTCTAATCCGGGCAGTCTCTACTCTTTTGGCTTCAACTCATAACATACTAATCAAATGAAAAAAAAAATACTTTTTACAAGCCTTTATATAAGACGTAAATAAACACTTTTCATGTTGAACACTTAACCTAATTCAGTCTCTAACATTCTGTAAAATAAAAACACAGTAGCATTTTTCAAAAATCCTAATTCTGAGTCAGTCTATATTTTCTCTTAATATCTCTTTTCTCACTTTGAATTTTCCAAATTTCTTTAACATGATTATAAATAACATATTTATATACAACTTTCATGTTTTATACTTAAGCAAATTCAGTCATTAAGATCACTGAATAACAAAGCCAAATTACTGCTTCTATGAAAATCTGAAATCTCAAATTTCACATATAATCATTAATACCTTTCTTACTTGTTCTTAATACATATCTTTCAAGCAAAAGCTAAATTTCTCAATCATAAACATATATAACTTCATGTCTTATTCAGACTCATTAATTCAAGAACCAAACAATCAATAAACATCATTAAACAAGTAATCATCAAAGAAAATAGAAATTTAACCTTAATAAAAACTCTTTTCTTCCTGTCACCTTGAAATCCCTCCTCCTCCTTTATCTTTAATTTTCCTTTGTCTATACTATTTTCACCTCTTAATCACCATTTTCTCTTTTATAATAGCTTGGCTATTGATTTATATGGAGTAATCCCACCAATATTTATCTAAAGGAAGTCTTTTTGAGAAGAAATGTTGAAATTTTTTTTATAAACCTTAGCTAGGTGTGGTTCGGCCAACGTGATGGCTTTTGTGTAGATTTTCTTTTCCGACTCCTTCATTCTTATCCTTACACTTACACACACACACACACACATATAAATATATATCTAAATATAAATACGATTAATTTTTGGTAGATAATTTGTAGAGAATTCTAGAAAATTCTAGAGAAATGGAGATATTTCTCTAATAAATGAATATTCATCCTTTTTTGTTCAATTACTAAGTAAAGTAAATTAAGTCAAAATTTTGGTTCTTTGTCTCCAAGAGTGGCCGGCACACTTCCTTAAAAAAATAGACTTACTTTATCTTTACTTGCTTAAGGAAACAATAGAAATAAAATGATGATAAGTATTAAGATTTTTGTTCCATCAAAATGTGACATATGTAAAGTTTTTCTTATACTTTTTATAGCATAAAACAAGTAAAACCTTAGCTAATTTACCATGTTTGGCCAGCCCAAAATTGTTGAATAGATTTTGCCTTTTCAACTTATATAAATGGTGACAATCGGTCCCATTTACCTTTAATTTGAAAAAATTCACTTTTCCTCCCTAACCACCTTAATCTTTTGCACTTTCATCCTCTTTTCATTCTAACTAACTTCTAATTAACTTTTAATCATTATGAATCCTCCAATACAGACTTACATTTACTCTGTTTAACGTTTCATGACTATCTCTATAGTTGCTTACTCTTAAGTCGTTTATCTCCGTACCGAATTTTTCTTTAACTGTCACTGCTTGATTATTCACTTTCTCTTACTAATTTGATTAATTCTCATACACTGAATTCATTTGTGTCTATCTAACTTTTATCATTTTGTCTATTCTATCTCATTGAATAATTTATCTATGTTCTGTTCTAACTTATATAACTGTTTTCATATTTTCAATTCCTATTACTGTCTAATCATTGCTTTTCAATATTCTGATTTACTATAATATGATTGGCTCAATTTAGGGTATTACATTTTCTTTTCCATTTTCCTTGATTTGGATATTTGGTGTGGTATTTATGGAACCATTTACTTGTATCACTTATTTATTATTATCTACCTCGTCCAGTGAATGTTAATATATATTTTACTCACTGAGTATTACATGCTCACTCTTTTAGTGGTTAAATATCTTTAGGTCAGGAGTTGAACGGTTCCAAGGTTTCCTTTTTCAGTGGAACCAACTTATCTTTTGTACTGTAAATATCAGTGTTTGTAATTTCTTTTGTAATGTAATACCCTAGAAAGGCCTATCTTAAATGCATGATATAATTCTCAGTTTTTGGTTTGAAATCATCGAAATAACTAGAAATAATTTTAGAGATACAGTTAGAATGCAAATGAGATACTTTTTCGAAAATCGTGGGTGTCGAAAACACTGTTGAGAAAATAGTAGTCCGATCAACAGATAAATTTTTGATTCTGACCAAGGGATAAAGAACCATATATATGCATGTGTAATTATGGTAAAAGGAAAGAGATGAAAATGTTTAGGAACACTACAAAAGTAAGTGATGGCAAAATCGTAAATAAATATAATTTTGAAGGGTAGGGTACAAATTGGTCTGAATGAGTATCACAACGACTCTGAAATTATTTTTATAATTAAGTATAAATAAAAATAAGCCTTTTGAATGCCCACTTTGAAATCCAATTCTAAACAAAATTGTCAGAATAAATTACAAAAGAAGTTGGGGCCAAAGTATGATTACTTGATAGTTTAAGGACCAAAATGGAATTTGACATTCTTAACTTAATATATAAGCGTGCCTTAGCCATTTTCCATCCATTTTATTCTTCTTCTTCTTCCTTCCCATGTTGGCCAAACCACCACCACCAATTCTTCCTCCATTCTCATGCGATTTTCTTAAGGAAAAACCAAAGAAAACTTAAACATTAACCTTGTTTCTTCCATTTCCATCCATTTCTCACTTGAAATTACAAAGAAAATCAAGGAACAATTGAAAGGAGATTTCGTGTGGAACATCATCAAGAGGTAACAAGTTGGTTTGTTTAGTTTTATGGTCAATTTATATTATTTAGATGATGAATTAGATGGGTTTTGTGTTTGATTGCATCAATTGATGCATTTGAGCATTTTTCCCTATATCTCAAACCCTAGCCTAAGTTGTTTGATTTAGCTATTTGATTTTGTATTGGTTTATGTTAATTAAGCCGAGAATATGTTAATTGGAAGCTAATGGATGAATTATTTATGGTTGATTTGTTGTAGAAAATCAACACTACCAAAGTTGTGAGTTTTACCTCTTTTGAAGCAATAGGTGGAAAATTAATTTTTTAGCTCAATTTGAAGTGATAGGTGAGTTTAATATGCATCAAATTACATTTCCTAAGTATTGGAAAGTTGATTGGAATTTCCCATTTTTCCTTCATGTTTGGCCGAACACTAGGTTACTATTCATCCTTTGATTTTTGTCTTGTATTTCTTCTTGTTTCACATGCCTAATTGATTCTTTAAATAATGTTTATTGTTGTATATCTATTGCTTATTGAAATGCCTACATTGTGAGTTGTTGTTGATTATTAGGGCAATGTTGGAGTTGCACCTAAACTATGTCAAATTGTTCATCCTTTATTATACACCAAGTGTTTGATGAAATGCCTAGTTCATTTTGTCATAGTGTAACACCTTAGGCTAAACCTAACCTGAACCTTAAAAGGGGAACTTAGGGGGAAACTTTTTCTTTCATTTGAACTTGCTAATGTTATGTGTTTATGCATGAAATTGATAGATATGCATGTTATATGAAGTGATTATATGAGTTAAAGAGGTTTAAAGGCTGTTAGGACAAAATCGGATAATTTTGAGTTTTTGGTGAACTGGGGGCAAAACGGTCATTTCGCACCCCTTCGAGTTTTTATGGAATAAATAGCATATTTGAAGGTATAAAAGAATATTAGGACATGAAAAATGATGATATTATGTTTAAATGAATAATTTTTGGAGAATTAAACCCGATAGAAAATAATTTCCGGCAAGCTGCTCGATTGAGAAGCTTCATTTGAACTAAGGACAATTTGGTCTTTTCCTTTGCAATATGGAGATATATAGTGTATGCAAGTCTATGGTAACATTTTTGGCCTACTTAAATCTAACCATTGGATGAAAAGATGAAGAAATGGATGGTTGGATAGCTAGGTTACACCATATGTACCATAAACTTGATGTTTAGGATTGCACCATTGATATTTAAGCTTGATTTTTCCCACCCATTCATTGTTCATCAACTACCTTAGCCAAAATTTCAGCCAAGTTTTCTCTTTCCTCCATTGAAGTTTCGGCCAACCTTGACCAAAGCCATAATTTGTTGTTTTCTTTCATTTTTTGATAGAAACATGTTAATTCCATCATTCTAAAGTTAATTATATCCATAGATTCAAAGGAAAAACTAGAAAAAGTAACAAATTAATCCTTTGAAGATTTTGAAGAACTTTTGGTAAGCTATTGATTTTGAAGTTCTTTTGATTCAAATATGTTCTTAGGATGTTCTTTGATGTTTATTAGTGATCAAAACATGTTTTGAATGGATAGAATTCAAAAACTTGGATGGAAACCCTAATAGGAAAAACTTTGAATCAAAGTGTTGTTTTGATGGATTATTTGGTTTAAATGATGTTTATTTGATGTGTATAACATGAATTAGTGGTGAAATGATTGAAACAAATTCATTTGAATGAATTTCCAAAGTGGCCGAAATGATGATGAAGAACATAGGTGTTTGATTTTGGTGCTTAATAGGTTTAAAAGGCTTAAATGATGTATAATTGATGTGTTTAACATGAATTGATGGTTAAATGATAGAAAGGAATTTATTTGGAAGAAATCTTGTTTTGGCCGAATCATAAAAGCATGAAGAATGACTTAGTGCTTTGATGTTTATTAGGTTTAAATGATTGAATTTTATGTAATTGATGTTTATAAATATTGTATAATTGAATGGCATTGAAAAATGGATGAATGGATTGAATTCCATTTTGGTGGAACCATATTGACTTTGTTAGTTTAAGGAGTTAGGCTAATGTGATTAGTAAAGTAAAGTTTGAATATGGTTAAGTGTTGAAAATGATGTATAGGTTTAGATATGTAAAGAATGATTGATTTAAGTACTTGACAGCTAAGTTTGAATATGGTGTATATTTGATATGAAACGATGAACTAAGTGCATATGAGTTCTTGATATGATATATAAGTAATGAATATGTGTATGTGAGTTAATGTGATAATAGATAGGTGTTTATGCATAAAGGTATGGAAATATTATGATTTGTGCAAAGTGAGGTTTATAGAGTATACAGTGTATGCTTGATATATTTTGATGCATATTATGTGCTTTGTGATGTTATAAAGCTTTACCAAAGTGTTATATGTGAAAATAGGTGAACCGTCGAGAACTCCAACTCGGAGTGTCGGATGGCAGGCTGACTAGTGCTACTTTCAGTACTTTGGGGGCTTAAGTGGAAAAATTGCTTAAAAGGTGAGTCCTTATGTGTAATCATGCATGATTTGCATCATATATGCTATAATATTTCATTTGAGTCAATAAAATAGAGTTTGATACCCAAAAACACAAATAATGCATATTGGCCCGTAAATAAGCCCGCCGAAACGACAAAAAATGACCTAAACTTTGTCCGGCTATAAAATGAAATCCAAAAAGCCAATTGGGCCACCACTTGGTCCAATCTTCTAGTCTTGACCTAAGCTTTAAAATGGTACCTCATGGGCTACCTAAATCCTTTGATAACATACATAACCAAAAACTACTCAAAAATCCCAAAACTAACTCGTAACGATGATAGCCAGTTGCGGCAGCGCAACTGGGCCCCATCAGGCATTTTTTTTACACTACCCAAATTTTTTCTATTGTTCATTATAAATATATATGTGACTGTTCTAAAGCTATATGAGATATTTTTGAGTTATTTATATTGTTATATGGAGACACACCCATATGGTACTATAACAGGGCTACCTCGATGGTGTAGCGGGTAATTCCATCGACTGTATGCACACTTATATTTATTTGACCCTTGCTAAGGAGGGGAGTTATATTCCTTAGTCATAAGCATTGATCCCCCTTATTTAATATGGGTGGTGCACTTTATGATAGTGCTGAAGTATAAAATTACAAATAGTGCGGATGCACTTTTCATTTGACCCAATCCTGTTATATCATATGTGCGTTGACTTGTACACTGGATTCTTATATGTATATTAATATGGATATTGTATGAATAGTGATATGAATACTTGTTATATTCTTTACTTGTTAACTTATATTGATTCTACAGGCCATATATGGGCAACTATGGTATCATGATTATTTACTGCATTTTTATATATATGGATTCACTGAGTATTTTTATACTCACCCCCTTCAATGGTTATCATTTTCAGGTCAGCAGTGAGGCCTGTATTCCAATGGCACCTCCTATCCTCGCCGTGGAAATTTTGATACTTGTGACATGTAAATTCCAGTCCCAAAAGTATATGTAAATATTTGTACAGTATAGAGGTTCCATGGTATTGTAAACTAAGAAATGGCATGTGTATATGTGTGTTTGCGTCTTTATGTCTATAAGTTATACTATGGAGATATATACATATGTGATGCTTGAATGGAAATGATTTGATATACAGATAAATATATTGAGTTGATATTAGAGATCCAAAAGGATCATTAACTTGAGCATAGATGTTGAAGTATATAGTGGAAGTGCTTATTTGCATGTTTTTCAGCTGGGCATAATCCTTATATAGAGGAGATGCTGCCCAAATTTTTTATAGAATTGTCAAGCTATATTTGAGCTTGTTATTGAATTGCATGCCATATCGTTCAGTTATTTGGGTTCTTCGTGGTACTTGTAGCTTAAGCAACACACGTACCCTAAGACCATCTCGGCTCCCAAGTTGGGTCGTGACAAAGTTGGTATCAGAGCTAAAGGTTTATATAACCTATAGTGTTTGCATATAAATAGCAACAAAAGTACCATGGAATCTAGGATATTCATATATCGTCAAAATGACAAGTCTTCATTATTGTTTGAAATTTTGCGTACCTACTGTCATGACCCGGTTTCCCGAGTCACGATGGTCCTAGGGCACAGGAGATGCCAATGGCTACCAGCACCCGTAGAACCCAATATCAGTCACTTCAATCCTATCGATTCAATGTAACATATAAATATTATATTCATCATTACCAATCATTCTATTAACCTGACATACATTCTGAACAACTGAAATATCAATTCCTAAAATATCACATTAATTGTAATATCATCCATCTAACAAAACCATCATCAGTTACATTTTCATTTCCTAGCAAACCCGTATATACCCATGGAGCAGCTAGATCATGAACACGAAAATAAATATTATTCAAAGAATAGAAACTATAAATACATCTGAAAATCAGTGGCAAAATTCCCAGATAAGTAGAAGTCTGGATTCTACAGCTCTAATCCTCTCTTGAAAGGGGAAACAATAAAAGGGCGAGTATAGATGATACTCAGTGAATTCACATGCATCGCAATAATTATAGGTGTCATACAACAAAGGTACCAATCAAAAGGTAATAGTGTACCGAATAAATATCAAGGTACAATAAATCCAATAATCATCAAATAGGTTAGGTATCATATATGGAAAGACAGATACAGGGATGGACTGTATGAAAAGAAATCATACAATCTCCAAACACATCAATCGTTGGACCATTGTCACAGCCCAACTCGGGAGCCATGACGGTCCTAGGGTACGGGTGATGCTTATGCTACCAGTACCGCGAAGAACCCATGAAACAATACTATATGGCATGCATAACACTATTAAGCTTAAAATAGCTTAAACACTTAAAGAAAAATTGGGCAGCATCTCCTTTGCATAAGGAGCATGCCCTGCTGCTAAAAACACAATAATAACACTTCAATATAATTTCCACATCCATCTCAAGCAACCGGGATCCCTCTGGATCTCCACAATATCTCAAACTTAACAATCTAACAAATACTCAATAAATCACAAACTCATACATCTCAATATAAACTTATAACTCCAAAATGCAACTCATATAACAAAATGCAACCAACATATATAATTTACATGCCAACTAAATTACAGTACCATGGAACTTTTACTATATACATTATTTACAAATACTTTGGTTTTGGAGTTTACATAATATAATCTAAGCTTCCACGG
>CANXYC010851383.1:0-20560 GCA_948193065.1 Aleurites moluccanus | reverse complement strand
TAGTTAAAAAATCATGATAGTATTAAATTTATAAATATTAGGGTTAATTTTTAGCTAAATAAAAATATAATATTTTTAGTTAAAATTAATTAATAATATTTTTAGTTAAAATTATAATAGTGTTAATTTATGAATATTAGGGTTAATTTTTAGGTAAATAAAAAATATAATATTTTTAGTTAAAATTAATTAATAGTTGTGCACTGTGCAGCGCAGGTACTACATGCGCTGTGTACTGTGCAGCGCAGGTACCACATGCGCTATATACTGTGCAACCCGTTGACTGAAGACAGCGTGTCTATTGCCCGCGCTATTGGTATAAATAAGTAAAATTAATAAATTTTGTTACAAAATGATATTTATTTATTTTTAAGAAAAAAGCTCTATAATAATTAATTTTTTATGTGCAAATCTTGTATATTTAAAGAGGGGGTTTGGTATTCTGTAGCCATGTCTCTATCCTAAGTGCAGTTAGGTAGCCCACTAGAGAAAGTCCTCACTTGGAAGGGAACAGGTTCACAAACTCTATTATATGTGGCCAAATTTTTTTTAATTATTTATAAAAAAATTAATTTTTTATTTAAGTAATTAATTTCCCTTCTTGTCCTTTATGAGTTATAGAACGGTTGAAATAGTAAGGTAACCTTGTAACCCTTCACTAGTCAAATCCCTACTCTTCTTGCTTCCATATTCAGAGAATATTTATGTTTAATTTGAAATTTAAAAAATGTTAAATATATTTTTAGATATTTATGTGATTAATTTAAAATATTATTTTAAAATTTAAAATAAAAAAATATTAAATATGATAATTTTTTTAAAACTGTATTTTCAAAATTTTATTTCTATTCAAAAATCATCTCAACTTCATTAAAAATTTATTGCCTTGGCCATATTTTTTTGTATTTTTTTTAATTACTCGCCCCCTATATATTTGATTCCTTCCATTCCATGCAGCATATATAACAGGTTCTTGACCCCCAACTGCTTCCATGGAAACTCTTTAATTTTCCTTTTTCTTTTTTTTTTAAAAATAACCAGAGACATATATATATATATATATAAACTTATTCCTATATTATAATTGTATTTGTATCATTCAAAATTATTTAGAATGTCCTAATCATAATTATATCATTATATGAAGATTAAAATTTAATGTATCATGATGAATCAATTATAATAAGATGTAACTTAAGATGTTATTTTTCTGACTTATATTAAAAAAAAAAAAATCTATGAATTATTGACAGCTGAAATGAATAGTTGGATGCATGTAATGTATATACAAAATATAGAACAAACAAATAATTCTTCTTCTTATATATATATATATATATCTTTTTTTTTTCGTAAATTCTCTCTACTTTCTAACAACATACAAATGAAAAAGAGCAGAATATAAAAAAGATTTCTATGTCTCTTCTCTCTCTGCTAATAAATCTGTAATTTACAAAAGGATGCTTAAAATTTCACAAAAATTAATGGAGGGTTTCTTTCTGCAGTCATGGAGACATTACATTTGTCTGCCTCGGTAAGTCTTATGTGATTTTCATGATCCCCACATGTCCCCCACTACATATTTTTCCTTTTCTTTTTTTAACATATATATATAATATATGAGAAGAAGATTGTTAAATGGGTTATGATATTTATATGTACATTGTGCTTCTTCAACATCATCAAAATACAAAAGACATGCAAATTAAATAATTAAGTTTAGTTTAGCCATTTAACTAGCTAACTAGCTAGTAATTATACGAATAAATAGATTATGTCAGGGATAATATATTTATAATTAATATAATTATAAAAACTTAATCAAATGACATAATAGTTTGAGTTTGAGATGTTAAATTAAGTTAGTATGTCAACAAACAGGAAAATTATAAGAATTTATAAAATCAAACTAATTACTATTCATATAATTTAGATTAATTATTTTTAAATTAAAATTAAATTATAAAATAATAAATTATTTGGAGTCAATTTTGGACGGTCTATAATTAAATTCCTTGGTAAAATCATATTTTCCTGTGATTTATAAATTTAAGGGTTAATTACAAAAAAAATATAAACTTTATGTGAAATTGTAATTTTCGCACGAATTTTTAATTTTGACAATTCAATACATATATTTTTAATTTTTAGTAAATTTAACGCGAAAATAAAATCTGACAAAATGTTCGCTGCCGTGCTGACATGACATGCTAGCGTGATTTTTTATTATTATTTTTGTCATATCAATATCTGATTAGAAAATTATAAATCAAATCAATCAAATCGAATATAAATTGATTGGTTTGGTTTTTTAAATTTGATTCGGTTCGATTATTTTTTTAAAATTTTATTTTTTCTATTTTGTTTAGTTTTCTTTAAAAGCAAACCGAATAAATTAAATTTAATCAAAATATATCGATTCTATATGTTTTATTTAGTTTGATTTTTAAAAATCAACCGATTTATATTTTTAATAAATAATTTTGTATTTATTTTATTTTGATTCAATTTTTAATAGTTTCGGTTCAATTAAAACCAAACCGATCTATTGCTACCCTTATTTAGCAAGTTATTTTTTTTTCTTTTTATAATTTTCTGGTCATTGAATACTAAAAATATTAATTTATTAAAATTTGAATATTCGGTTATTTAGGTTATTTAAATAAAATAAATGTAAAATTATTAAAAATATATATTTTTAAGTAAGTGTATATATATATATATATATATATATATATATATATATATATATATATATATATATTTCGGTCGGTTTGATTTATTTGATTTTCTTTTGAAGAAAACAAAATCAAATAAAAAAAATTGAAATTCAAAAAATTAACTCAACCGAACATAAATTTGAAAAAATCTAATAGAATCAATCGATTCATATTCGATTCAATTCTGTTGATTAGATTAATAATTTCTTAATCACATATTGATGTAATAAAAATAATAATAAAAAATATCACGTCAGTATGTTAAGTTAGCTCTGTCACCGAACATCTAATCAAATTCTGTTTCGTGTTAAATTTATTAAAAATTAAAATTATATATATCAAATTATTAAAATTAAAAGTTAATATGAAAATTATAATTATTTTTAATTAACCCTAAATTTAATTAAATATTTAAAATTTTCACTGAAATATATAATCATGGATAACATTACATATCATTTCATAAAAATTCAACATTAAATTGTTCATATAAATTAACTACAACTCAACATATATACAAAGTTAAAAAAACAAAAAAATAACAGCGCATTTTGTCGCCGTTACGGATGAGTGACGCAAAAAACGACGTCAGTGCCAATTCATCTTAATTTTTAAAAAACAGGGAGACACGTGTTCGGCTAGATAAGAATCCATGTGGGTCGAGGGGTGGGATCCAAAATGCCAAGTACGAGAGTGATATTATGAAATGAAAAATAAGTTATTATTGAGGTCACTTTGAAGCTCAGCGATAGAATCGGGGAATTTGGGAAATTTCATTTCTCTGTCTATTCTGTTCTAATTCTAATTCCATTGGTATCTTTCTTGTAACTATTTCGCAAACAACTTTTTACTGCATCATAATTCTTTATGAAATTTTTTTATTTATAATATATTTTAAAATTTATTTCATATATTTAATTAATTAGTGATAATATATTTTAATTAATATAATTTTTTTATTTTTTTTTTAATAAAAATATATCAATATTATTTTTTTTATTTTATATATTATTATTTCATTAAATATGTGTATATATTCAGTATAAGTAAATATTTTCTATTTTTAATTAACTTAATTTTGATTTTATTATTTTTAATAAATTTAAAAATTAATTAATGTTAATCCTAATTTATTTAAATTTATTCATAAATAGGATAATAAATTTAAATTTATGAAAAATATATATATATATATTAAATTTGTTGAATTTTTATAATATTTTGATATTTTTCAAATTCTAATTTGATTCATGTATAAATAAATAAATTTATAATAATTCATTTTCCAACATAATTTATCCCATTAAATAATTTAATAAAAATTATCATATTGTTTTTATATAAAACTAGTTAAAATTAACTTTTCATGAGTTAATAGCAAAACTTGAATCGTTAATTATTTTCCTCTCATCTCTTTTTTTTTTCCCTCTCCATGTAAAATTTGATTCTATTTATTATTTTTCTTTTCCTCATCACAACAAATGGATAAGGGGATTTTGAATTTAAACCTCTCATCTACTAAAATAGTGAAATGTTTTTATTAATGTAATGAAAATTATTAAATAAAAAGAGTTATTTTTATTATATATCTCACAATATTATTTTGATTCTTCTCTCAAATAAAAAAAAAAATAAATGAAAAAAATAGAAAAAAAAATACGTTTATTTTCCTTTTGTTTCATATAAGTTATACATTTATTTTCCTTTTGTTTCCATTATTTTTGCAATAAACGAGGAATCATTTGAGAAATGATATGAGTTGAGTTGAGCAGTGAGTAGATAGAAAAAATAATATGTATAATGGGTTAATTTATAATTAAATTAAAATAATATATTTTCAAAGCTTAAATCCAGTTATTAAAAAAAAAAAAAAAAAAGATTTGAGACTTTTTAAAATAAAAAATAAAAAAAATTCAAGATGCTTGCCACATGACCCAACCAATAATAGGCCAGGAAAGGGACATTGGTTTATAATTTTGGCAATTATGTTATGCCCAATACTTCCTGGGCTTAGGCTGACAAAAATTTTGGGCTCATAACCCAAAATTACATGTAAGAATGCCCATTGCCAAGTTCTTGAACTTTGGTCTGCTTGTCCATTTAGAGAAAAATCCATTTAAAAATTATTTTTATTTTTATTTACAAGAGATATTTTTAAATATGAGTATAATCCAATCCAATTAAATTAAAAAAAATAAAATACACAGTCTAATAGTATATATTTTTTTGATAATAAATTTAGAATCGATTTTGATGTAAAAAAAAAAGGCATTTTTAATTTTAAATTATTAGATAACCTTTACATACACATTTAAAATTTATGTATTGTTTTGGTCTTGGGCGGCCTTAGCTTGCACAGGCCCAGTGTCGACCTAACATTAGTCTCTCTGCTCGACTTGAAGTCATTTTCTTCTCCAAACTTAAAGCTCCTGAAAAAAGGAGGAGAGCACCTGAAATAGAGATTTGAGATAAATCTTGCTGCTCTTCAACATGGTTCTGGAGCTATTTCTTGCTTTATAGTGATTCCCATTTCAAGATTCTCTTCCAAAAACTCTTTCTTTGATTGTTGAATATGCTATCTACGGTGAGTTCTATATAATTCTCTGTTTTTTCATCTTTCTGTCACTGCCTATTTATTCAATTTTGACCTGCTATCTTTCGTAAGTGAAAAAGAAAAGAGACGAGTCTTGTTAAAATATAGTACTACTGTATGATGAAAGCATAATGTACCCATCCATAAAGATACCATTGTTGTTGGGAATATTTAATTGTAACCCTAGATATGTTCTAATATAAGAACAAATAGATAAAAGACCTTTATAGTGGGTAAGAGCCCATTAATTAGTAAACTCTAGTGCATCACTGTATATATGCATACCTTGGGTGTAATGCTTCAGCGAAAAACTTGAAAAAATAAAGTTTTTTAACTTGGTAACTTATGGTACCAGTGCTCTTGTTTTGGTGTTCTTTAATGGCACTGGTTTTCTATTCTTTAACATAGGGTGGAAAAGTAGAATCAAGATGGTCTGGTACACTATTCGTATACCACTAGTGTTATCTTCTATTGCATTTTCCCCCTTTTTCAAATGGTATTTTGGCAGGAAGATTTTACTGAGGCAATTGTGGGTTTTGCTCACATTTCATTCTTAGTTATGTTTCTACTTTCTAGGATAGATAGCAAGGTCATTTTAGTAGAGAAGCTTCTTAATTTTGTTAATATCTTGGTTAATTTTAGTTGGATATGAAGAATGGTAGGAGTAAGTATAGTTTAGTTGTAGAACTCTAGATATGTGGGAGACATTTGATATTACTTTCAAATTCTCTGCTATCTAATGGTATTGATGGAGCTCTCCATTGAATTTTTAATCCATTTTCACCTAGCAAGCCAAACTGCTGAAGCATTTAAGATTATTCCTAAGCAAGGAACTATTTGTCTACTTGCTTTGGTTGTGGCTTACCCTCCTTGACAATGCAATAAGAACAACTTGAAAATGGATCTTCTTTCTTTGATTTGGAAAGAAATTTTACCAAAATTCGACCTTTTCACCTAGAAGCTGAAGCAGAGGGAGGGGAGTTTTAGATTTGTTATTCAAGTACAAAATTCTGATCCTATGTTTTTAAGTTCATCCCTGCCATTGTGAAAATTAGTGCAGAGGGTAGATGTAGTGCAATTTACGGGGTTCCTTTCTTAACTGGAAAATATCTAGCTTCAGAAGTAGCTTTGAAGATACACACCATTTGTCCTCCTTTATGGGATAGAGCAGTTGTTGCTTGGTGGCATTTTTTCCTCTTCTTCAGTATCCCATTCCTCTCCGAGAAGCATCTTTTCACCACTGAAGCAATTATCCACATTTTGAGTTCCCTGTTATGTTAAATGTGGTAAAACAGGTACCGGCAATTCAGTAACTTATAGATGCTGTTAGGATAGTCACCCATATTCATTGTCAAGTGCATTGGCTCGGGTTCTGAATCTAGCTGAGAAACATCCAAGAGAAGGTCAAAGTTTTAATACTTTTTTCTCCCTCCTCTGTACTTAATTTCCACTCCTGGAACTATAGCTGTTTCAGTTATCAGTTATTTTGCTTCAATAGCCCACAAAGTTATTTATCTCGTATGCTTAAATCTAATGGATGCTACCTAATTTCTTTATGAGTTTATTTTGATTTTATGAGTTGTTCCCTGATTTTTCAGCTCCTTTGATGGGTTAGCTGTAGGTGTGTATAGAGAAAATGAAAAACCAGGAGAGGGTATAATCTCATTAGGTAAAATTTTAGTCAGCTTCTTGTACTCTATAAATATGTTTTTGAGTTAACATGGAGTCATATGAGTCTTAGTTTCTACTACTGCATTCAGGGTTATAGATGCCTTGAGTTCGTGTTGAGAATAAATCTTAAAATTTGTGCTTTTGGTAATTGATCGCCATCCCTGCTTTCCACTCCCCTCCTTGAAGCAAAAAAGATGTTTCATGTTGTCTGGCATCTAATTTCAATTGCATATATGTTGGAATGAATCTTAAGATAATGTTTGCCTCCACAGTGTAGTTGAATAACTTGCAAGAACTTGGGTCATAGGCCAGAGCAATTCCTTCCAATGCAAGATTACAAACAAATAAGATAGGGAAAATTTTCACTGTACTGATATCATGAGTAAAATGTGTTTTCGTTATGGAATTAGTGGGCTAGAGTTTAATGTTCAAATCTCATCAATCAGAAATAGTTTTTTTTTTTTTTTTTCAGGTTTCGATTGAGCGGTTGAGTAAGATGCTAAACTCTTGTGCAAGACATCCTCAGTTTCAATCTTGAAACAAAGATTAAAACCAAGAAATAGAGCAAAATTAGAGAAAGAAGAAGAAAATGGATTTCAAATTTCGATCTTCAAAATCCGTTAACAAGCTTGAAAGAATACCAATCTGATAGTATCCCAGATCTTTTTTTACTCTGAATCTGATCTCATGTGACATGCCTTCAAGGAAATTGTTAAAATGCCTCAAATTCTGCTACTTCTATTCCTCCTTTCCTCAAGAAGCCATTTCTCTAATTTTACGGGTTATACAAAGTTAGTTTAATTTGAATTTTTCTTTTAATTTTCTTGTTTATTGCTTGTGCTTTGTTGTAATCTCATTTTAGTTTTATTTTCTTGCAACTATGAGCCTTTTTTTGCTTATCATGCTGTGAATTACATGGACCAATTCATCAAATTCTGGTATATTTTTAAATTTTGTTTAGGAATTCTTTATTAATTTCAAGTTTTCATTTTTTTTAGTCCATAAACATTCAGTCGAATTTCTTGTTGATGTATGGGTTTTTCTGTAGCAAGGAAAGCCATGGGTTCTACAATTGCGTGTTTTCATGTGTTGGGTTTCTTGTTGATTTTTGGACATTGGAATGTTGAATGCATACAAAATTTAAAAGTTGAGGGGGTTAAATGGGAGATTTTGAAAGCCAAGGGTGCCACATAGCTTTTTTCAGAGAAGTCAACCGTTAAATTACGCATTCAGCCTTTTTTTTTTTCAGGTTTCAATTGAGCGGTTGAGTAAGATGCTGAACTCTCATGCAGAGACATCCTACTCGTCATGAAGAGGATAATAACTTTGCTAGTTAGATAAGCAAGCTTTGTCTGTGGGATGATCGTGTCAATGTCAAAGTCAAACTAAATTATAGTGCATTCTTTGAGATACTAGTAGATTTTGTATGTGAAATGCATGCATGCATAGAATAATTTTATTTCCTTAATTAATTGTCGTCAGGGGCGGCACCACCTGCTACAGTGCAGGGACACCGCCCCCCAAGCCCCAAGAAAATCTTTATATGCATATTTTTTCACACGAGCCCCTCTTAAAATTTTTCATTTCTTTCCTTCCCTTGTTTTGCCAAAAGCCTATAAATGAAGTTGTTTTAGCTAAAATAAACAGCTTTCAAGGTGCAAATTCGCAGCATATACTGTAATTTTTGTTTCACATCTTCTAAATTACCTCTTTTTTTTTTTTTTTTTTGACTATTGTGTCTCTCATAAAATCTGTTAAATGGTCTACTGTCATCAAATTAATGGTGCTGCAATCTTTTTTTTCTTTCCTTCGTTTAAAGATAATTTATCTGACATTATATTTTTGTTTATGTGAGCATAAAACATACGTGTGTATGTATAGGGTTTAATGCTTTCAAATTGACCTCTCCAAAGCTATTGTTCTGGTTCCGTTCCTAATTGCGTTACGGGTTTGATTGTTTTGTCCAGATAAACTGTATTAAGTGATGAAGAATATGAAATTTATAAGAGATCATATGCTTGGAGGGGGCAACAGGCAAGGGAAGCCAGCATAAACCAGAATGTCTTGTTGAGAGGCTGATCCCAATGTGAAGCAAAAACCAATGAGAAAAAGCCTTGCTCATGAAGCTTGAGTAGTTAGTTTTGAAGTTCAAGGTGGCATTGGATCACGTGACCACATGTTTTCCTTTACGTAGAATGCACGTGCGCAGTCCTTTCCGCTCTCTTTACGCTTCCTTTTTTGCTTCCCAGCCTTCTACAACGCAAGCCTTCTCCTCATGTGCTATTCAACCTTTCTACAACGCAAGCCTTCTTCTCATGTGCTATTCAACCTTGCATCCTAAGATTTTCAACTTGCAGAAGAAACTCCTTGCAGAAGAATAAAGAAAATTAAGCTAATCTATAACAATTTAACAAAATAAAAGAACTAATCTTTAATTATTATGGATAATAATACATGAAGTCAATTTTATATTTAATTTTAATGTGTCAATTTTATACTTGTCTTCCCCTTGATTGTGAAAAAAAAATAAAAAATTCAATGTCATTCACTAGTGAAACTGGAAATTTTTTGTAAGCAATAAGTGCATCAATCAATCTAATGGAATAACAATACATACTGGGTTTATGCATTTAGTATAATAGAATTCACTGATTGGTCTTTTCTTTTAGTTTATATCGAAAATTACGGATTAGTTTATATAATAGATTATGGATTAGTTTTTATACTGTATTCTAGATTATCTTTAATCTATAAGAGATTTGCAAATTCTCTCTCTTATAATTTAAATATAAAATAAGAACTCCAATAAACACATAAACAGAATGCTGCATAAGATAATTTTTTAATATTATTAAGTTAATAGCACATTAACATCCATATCTAGATTACTGTAGTATGTTTCCTTGCTAACAAATGGTAACCCACATGGTGGGGCTAATCATGAATGGTTGTGAGAGGGAATACACATTAATTTGTATTGGATGTTCATTTATTAATACATATATACTATATATATATTTTTTATTTGGAGCAATTATAAGAAGAGGACGATATAACACTTTTTTCACAACATATCTTTTTTATTTTCTCTGTCAGTATATCTTTCATACAAGAAAAAATAGGGTTTTGCTTGCCGACTATATGATCATCTAGCCGGCTTGCCACTGCAATATCTTATATTGTTTATATATGTGTTAATGGCTCAATATTGACTGAAAAAGCCATGTTTGGAAAAAGTTTAAAGGAATCCCAACAAAGTTGTGTAGACCAGCCGACTCATTCCTTTATATTTACTTGCATTATATCTTGTATGAATATTTTTTTGCTTTGGGTATTGTCTCTCTGCTCATGCATGATTACACTATAGGGTAATGCCCCACTGGCTGACTTTATTATCTACATTTGGATACTATTCCTTTTGTTTTAGTTAATTAAATTCTAATTAATATTCAAAGTCGCAATCACATAATTATTAAAGGGATTTTAGTAGTGATGTTATTTCTCTGTCTAATGAAAAGTAACATGTCCAATTTGTTTATGGACTTTCCTCTCTTTCATATACCTTAATTCCTTGTGGTAAAAGAATGTTATGATTGATGTAAAGGGAATGATTGTATGTACATTGGATCTTTAATTATGTGGTACAATTTGTTTTTTAAACATATAAATTATTCTTTTATCCTATGGTTGAATAATAAAATGAGAAAGGAAGGAAGAGAAGTTTTGAAATTGAATTATTAAGAACATTTATTTATAAAAGATAATCTAGAATAAAGTATAAAAACTAATTAAGTAGATACAGCTTTTCATTAATTATTGGCCAAAATGGTAGGAAGAATTTCTGAATCAGAAAACAATGAAAAAACTTGGATGACTGGCCACAACTAGTAAGAATTTTACTTTATTGTCATCTCATTTTTGTCGAGTGAGAGAGAGGGGTCTAAAAACTAATTTGTAATTTTGTTAATTAGTAAGCAATTTATCCAGTGGCGGATCTATGCAATTTAATTTTTTTTTTTTGGTTTAATTTTTGGAGGATGTAAATCATTTTTCAAAAAATTTAGATTATTTTCAATACATATAAAGAATTTTTCAGAAAGTTTGGAAGCATTTAATTTTGTCCATCCTAAGGATTCACCATTAAGTTTACCTGTGCTTTTATTTATGTTTAAAACTTAAATCATGGAGAGACAAGTAGAAGTTAGGTATGTAGAAGTTAGGTATGTAGCAGTAGTCTTTTCCCTTCCTCTGTAAATAGTTGTAAACTTTGACTACCTTTTATTTGTTTACAATCTTTTATATAAGATTTTGGACAGGACAGCAAAATTTATTTGGGGATTTTGTTTATTCTGCCTCTCTCACTTTGTCTTCCATCCCTTTCTCTACACTTCAGCAGCAAAACCACATAGTGAGGGAAATTTCCTTTTTTGTATGCAAGCAAAGTAGAAGTGCAGGAGTAAGTATGTGAAAAATACTCCAATCAACATGGACAAAATTAGGAAATAAATGTTGAGTGAACGAAAATTAATATATTAAATAATTTTTTTTTTATAAATCAATAATATTTTTAATTAATTTTGGGTGAGCCTATATTTAATTGTGTATCAAAAATTGCATTTAAATAGATTAAATATTTTTTTTTATAAATTAATAATTTTTTTTTATCCAAATAATTCTGACCCACTTGAATCATATAATATTTCAATCTCTGCCGATAAACTTTTAATTTAGTGATATCCAATTTATTTTAATATTGAATTGTTATAAATTCGAGTTCCAATTATCTAGGGATATGAAAAAAAAATAATAAAACAAAAGCAACAAAATAGGGTAGTAGGGTTTTATTCATTGGTAAATCATTAATCATCTTAGTTTATGAAATTCTTTGGAGGGTAATTAACCAGCTAGCAATATCTAATACCCATCATTGGCAAGATTTTGTAATTTAGTTGACCTTTAATCAAGGATAATTGACTAAGTGTAACAAAATCCTTAATCACATGATTAGGATCATATAGTTGACATTTTATGGTAGCATCCATGGCTTATTATTTTAAATTTCACATTGTCAACTCTTTTACCATTTACACACTCAATATCTAGAACATGAAACTCTTAATAACTTCTAAAATCATAGCTATAGCCTATAGACACTTTTTTTTTTCTTAATCCTTTGGTTAATTAGTGAGCTATATCTAGAATGGTTATTTTCACCAATTTCTGAATAAATTTTTATGAAATTGAAAAATTAATTTTATTTTAAAAAGATAAATACTAATATTTAATAAAAATTTGACCACATCAAGAGTATAAATTCAATCAATATAAAAATGACAGGTGAATTCAATCAAAATTTATTAATAAATAACTAATAACTAGCGTAAATGTTTTCAAATTCTATAATAATTATTGAGGCAATTGCTAAAAAATATTATATATTAATTTTTTTTAATCACGATATTTTATTTTTATTTTATATTAAATTATATTTTAAAATTTATAATTATTTTTTTTCGTAAATATATTATTTATAAATCGATTTTAAAATTTTATCATAAAATAAAAATATAACTTATTATATCAATGAGGTTGATAGATATCATACATCAATTATTAGACAGCACCGACTGGTGGTACTACTGTCGATTTAGGTCGTGGGTCTCGTGCCTTTGAATTATACTTCAAAACCTCGCAGGCCTATTTCTATCACATATAACGACAACCAATAACTGCGACCAAACCCAAAACCCAGAAAAAGAAAATCACAAAGAGAAAGAAGCCACAGAAGGTTAAGAAAAAAAAAAGAATCTGGTCCAGAAAATGTTAACAGACACAGCTGGTCACATGCTCCATGCCAAAACATTTATCTTGTTGACAACATTCTAAGTTTCCTTTGTACATTAACAACGACGGAGCTGTCTGGCTAAAGAAAATTATTTCATTAATTTTAAAAAAAATTATTTAATTCATCTAAATTCAAATTTTTATATTGAAATCTAATTTTTTATACAGAAAAACTTTATCAATCCATTCAGAATTAATTTCATTGTTTCATCTCTATACATAAACAAATTTTTAGAACTATTTATTTGAATTACTTGTCATTTAAAATAATTAAATATTTAAAATTTCATATAATATATTTTACACTTAAAAGTCATATCCAAATTCATAAAATTTTCAAATGATCACATAAATAAATAATCTTTTGAAAAAGTGTTATTAGAAATTTTTATTTTTTTTATCAAAAAATAATACTCAATTTTACATCATACTAATTGGTCCACCCATATTTCATGCGTTTTATCATTAAAAACTATTTTTTAATTAATTTTTGTAAGTAATAAAAAGTGATAATATACAAATACTATTTTAAACAAAGATATATAATATATAAAATTATTATATATTTTATATAAATAATAATAATTATTGTAATATATTTCTAAATTGATTGTCTGTAAATATTTTTAATTTTTAACTTTATATGTTGATATAAAAATTCAATTTATTAATCATAATATTCAATAAAAATGAGAGTTATAATAGGATATAACATTGAAAATAATTAAAATGTATTAAAAATATTATTTTATTCTACTTATTTATATATTTATAATGTTATTTATTCATTTAATTTATTCAAATAAAATTATATGAAGAAATAAATGATTTAAAAAAAAAAAACTCTTTGAAGTTTCACTTTTAATATAGATAAAACAGATTCAATACAATCCAAAACAGATAATTTCCAAACACATTTATAATGCAAAGCAGAACTTTGATATAAAATCCACACAAATTATCAAGTAAATATTCATACCTTCTATATGGTGGAATTTGAACCTTAGACCTTTTAGGGTCAAGACCTCAACCTTAACCAGTTAGACTAAGGTATAATTCATATTAAACTTTCCTATATTTTCACATAGATATTTGACTATTAAATTATTATTTATATATATAATTAATCAGTAAGGTGGAAGGTGGAACTAAAAATTAAATTTAGGGGATGATGCATGATTAATCTAAATTAATGAGTTTCATTAAATTAATTTCAAGTAAAGAGAATTCAATTGGTTAATTATGTTGATGAGTTAAATAATTACACATGGATTTCATTAATTTTAGTTTTGAAATTTGAAAAGATAAAAAGATGAGAAAAGAAAGTATCTACGATTTTTTACTTCACAATTTTACTCTTTTCAGTCTTTGATTTTTCAGTTTTTTTTTTTTTTTTAATTGATGTTCTGTTTTCAATTTTATACGTCTCTCTATATTTGTAGTTAAATTGAGCTTAAATGATGACTTGAGTTACCATTCATTTCATATGAGTCATATTTTATAATGCTGATTAGTTATTAACTCCTTTACCAAAAAACTAAAGCTCAAGAATTGAATCTTAACCTCATAAATTTTTTCCATTATATATGTCGGCGCATATATATATATATATATATATATATTGTTCAATGAAATAAGGGGTAGAGAGGTTAGAGATAAAATTAGAAAATTAATTTTAAATGATTTAAAAATTAATTTTATTTAAAAAATTAGATTTAAATAAATAAATAAATAAATAAATAAATTTTTATAAATTAATAATATTTTTAATTAATTTTAAGTGGGTCAAAAATTTATTTTGTGTAAAAATTGAATTTTAATAAATAAAATAATTTTTTTTTATAAATTAATGATTTTTTTTTTATTCAAATCGGCCAAATAAAAAAAATAATTATAAATTAATAAAATGTTTTTTTTTTTGTTTCGATGGCCTAACCCACCTGAACCATAATGAATCTTCGTCCCCGCATTAGAATTTAGAATATAGACATCAATTGCAATCACCAAATGTAAGATGAATGTTATGTGTAACAGCTATATTATGTGTCATTCTCTAACCTTCTATGAATGTTATGATGTTAATGGAGACTAGGTTTGGCCAATTGAATTGATGAGTCGTTTTAATTTGAAAGTGGAACCTAAACTAATAAATTGAAATTGAAATAATTAAGACCAAAACGTGTGAAATTCCTAACCATGTATTGAAAAGACAGCTCATCTAAACCCAAATTTTGTTCCTTTTCTCCTTTATTCTTCCTTTTAACTAAAAAAAAAACAACAACTATTATTAGGCCCTCTCATTTCCTTCTTTTTAATGCTTTTTATTTGTTTTGGCTTGGAAGTCAACTTAATTTAATCACACCTCAGTTGGTTGAATTTCTCAAGCATCAAACTAATTAAATGGTAGGCAGGGACATAGACATATGCTTAGGTGAATTTAATTACCCCAGTAAAAAAAAATTATTAATTTATAAAAATATTTTTACTAAATTTATCCAAAATTAATTTTTTATATATGATTTGTTCTCAATCCATTTTAAATTAATTTTTTAATTTCGTCTATGATAATAATTATTAATTATGATATTTTTATAATGTATGAATGTTGTAAAAATAATAATTGGATGGATAATATTATAAATTAGCAAATCTAATACTTTTTATTTAATATTGCGGTTGAATGTATTATAAATCATATCAAGTTTAATCTTCAAATTAAGTAAAAAATAATTAAGCAAAGCACATATTTTTTATATTAAATTTATGAAATACACGAAAATTATATATTCTCTTAACCTGGTAAAAAAAAAAATTACACACAGTGTTATTAACATGTAAAGAACAAGTTGAATAATAAGACAAAGAAATGGAAGGCCATGATTTAAATAATATTTTTATTTAATAGAAAAAATCTTATAAAATAATATATTTGAACATGAAAAATTTCATGATAAATGCAGCAACCTTGGTGTTCTATTTTAACATATACTATATGCATGGGACCAAGAGGTTGCGTATATAGATAGAGGAATTACTGAATTCATAAGCATTTAAAACTATTTAAGGATAAATTTTTAGTTGAATCGAATTTATTATGTCATATTATGAATTAATTAATATTGATATGATATTAATTTGTTAATTATAATATATCATTAGTTAATTTATAATTTAATATGGTGAATTAAATTTATTAAATTTTTTTTTATTTTTAATTAAAAAAAGTGTGTATTTTTATTAGCACAAGGTTGCTTAATTATTCACAAATTTTTCATTCTTTTTAAGTCAATACTCTAAAATTTAGTTCTAAAAAGAATAACATAATAAAAGATAAAGCCAGTTTCTTGGAAGCCACTCTAGGAGAGAGTTTGTGACTTGCACATTTATATACATCTTCTAAGGTTTCCCTATTGCATTGAACCCTTAATATTCAAGCTAGTTGATCATTCCTCTCTTCCAATTTCTCCATCTATTCTTTCGTGTTAACAGTACATTTTTTTTTTCAATTCATACATAAATAATGCTTATTACAATAATAGTAGTCATTTTTTAACATTTTTTTTAACCAGAGGGTCTCTGTTTTATAAAGTCTCCGTCACTAGGCAATAGAGACTTAAAGAGTGAATTAAATTAAACATGGGAGAAATGGCTAATTATCCCAAGGAACACCAACTGGGTTGTGGTCTAATGGGTGGAATTTTCCCTCGCCGGAGCTTCTGGCGACGAAAAACATCTGTATATTCATTGCCAACAACAGAGAGCTTCAACAATAATTCCAAGAAACAGAGAAGCAAATCTGAAGCTGCCTTTCAAGAAAATCAAGAATTACCCCAAAAACAACAACGTCCCAGAAATTCAAGAATTTCAACTTCTTCTAATCAGAAGAATGAAAGTGGTAGAAAATCCTCCGAAATTTCAAGAAATTCAACATCATCCACAAGTTCAGGCCAAGTGAAAATTTCACCGGTAAGGAGGGACTCAAGAAATGAGTCTAAAGAGTTTAGTATGATCATCACAGATAATCATCAACAATCTAAACATAGCAAAGCTCTTGTTCGAGCTACTTCGAGCAATGCAATGTTACTAGGCAAATTGGGAAACTTGAGGCTTCTTGGAAATGGGAATATTACAGGTAATAATAGTCCTAATTCTACCACAAAGACTCTTGATTTTCTTCAAAAGAATATTCAAGAAACAAATTCCAATACTCCCAAAACAAGAAATAGCTTCAGTAAACTTGGTGGTAATGGTGTTATGGGCAACATTATGAGGCAGTCTAGTGGTGAAATTCAAAAATGTCAAAGTCCGTCCACAAGTATAATGGAACCTGAGGTTTTGAAGACTATGGGAAATGAGAAATACAAGAAAGGAAAATTTGAAGAGGCCTTAGCTTTTTATGATAGAGCAATTGGTCTTGATTCGAGTAAGGCAATATATAGAAGCAATAGAAGTGCTGCTTTGATTGGATTAGGCCGTCTAATAGATGCTGTTGCTGAGTGTAAAGAAGCAATTAGGCTTGATCCTTCCTACCAAAGAGCACATCACCGTTTGGCAACACTATATGTCAGGTTAATATTCTCTATATTTTGCGGCCAAAAAGGTTTAGTTTAAGTATGTATCGAAATGAAATTATTTAGAATTTGTTTGATATTATTTTGCAGACTAGGAGAAGTGGAGAAAGCATTGTATCACTATAAACAATCAGGCCCTTCTGCTCATTCTGAAGACATTGCTCAAGCTCAGGCCTGCCAAAAGTACCTGAACAGGTGCATTGAAGCTAGAAAATTAAAAGAATGGAATAGTTTGGTAAAGGAGACGGACTGTGTAATTTCTTCTGGTGCTGATTCATCTCCACAGGTTAGCACTTCTGGGATAATTAAGTTCTTAAATATTTATGCCTGCAGTTAGATATGCACCTGTCCCCAGGCTAAACCAGTTGGGTGCATAATTAGTCGAAAATTTAAATACTTAATCAGTTGTTTTCTGGTTTTATTATTTTTTTTTAGGTATATGCTATGCAAGCTGAGGCCTTATTGAGACTAGATAGACATGAGGAGGCCTACCGAGCCTACCGAAGAGGACCGAATTTTAGCATTGAGTCTTGTACTAAGTGCTTTGGCCCGACCGCTACATCCCATCTCTTAATGATAGGGGCACAGGTTTACATGGCTGCAGGCAGGTTGGTAAATCTGATTTTAATTTTCTTATATATGCACCGTTAACAATCAAATAACAAGAAAGTTATAAAAATGAATAATTCTATTAAAAACTAATTGTTGGTTTATAGGTTTGAAGAGTCGATAGAGGTAGCTCAGCAAGCAGCTCGACTCGATCCCAGAAACGGGGAGATCAGCAAAGTATTAAAAATTGCTAGAGCAGTAGCATCTGCAAGATTGAGTGGGAACTTGTTATACAAGGCATCAAAATTCTCTGAGGCCTTTGTTGCATATAGTGAAGGACTAGAACATGACCCTTATAACTCAATTCTATTATGCAACCGAGCAGCTTGTCGATCCAAGCTTAACCAATTTGAAAAAGCTGTCGAAGACTGCTCTGCTGCTCTTAGGTTGAAGCCTAACTATAGCAAGGCCAGGCTAAGAAGGGCTCATTGCAATGTTAAGGTAAATTTGATTGTCTTAGGATTTATTTTTAACACTTATTCTTTTATTTAGGATTCATTCTTGAATATGTATTTTTTGTGATAGCTGGAAAGATGGGAATCTTCAATTCAAGATTATGAGATGTTAATAAGAGAGAGTCCGGCAGATGAAGAAGTAGGTAGGGCTTTGTTTGAGGCCAAGATTCAGTTGAAGAAGCGACGCGGCGAAGACATCAATGACATGAAATTTGGTTCTAATTTGGTTTTCATATCCAGCAATGAACGTTTTAGATACTTTGTAACTTCTCCTGGTATGTCTGGTCTGGTAGTTTATGCATTAGCTGTTGTGTTATGGATTTTCAGATTTGTTATTATCATTATTTGAAGAGGAAAAATAAACCTTTTTAATGTGTAGATTGACATTTAACAGGAATGTCTGTGGTGCTTTTTTGCAACAAAGAAAATCATAAGCAAGTGTTGCAGCTGATGGAGCAAGTCTGCAAGAGATTCCCATCTGTCAACTTTCTTAAGGTTTGTTTGTCTGCAAGAATTGGAATAAATTATAAATCAATTGAAAATTACAAAAATTAAATGACTAATATCCTACTAATTACACTTGCTGGAGACTTTAACATCCCCATATAATAATATTTCTGTAGTCCAATCAAACTGCTATATAAAATTTTGAAACATTTCCCCCTAGAAATTATGCAAAGGGAATAATAATATGTCATATCAAAATTAATCACAATGATTTAAAGGGTATTTTATGGTAAAAAAGCAATAAACTGTTGTAAGTTATATGGCAATTAACCGATAATTATGGCCTATTATCTTCCCAAAGTCCAGCAATCTTGATCTTAAGCATTGCTGATAATCATTTGCATATGAGTTAAAGGTAACATACTGTTATTGCATTGACATTTTGGTGGAATTTAGGGAATTTGTTTTATGGCCTACAAAAAATTAAAGTTGAGAAAGATATTAACCAAGAAGATAATAATTATTCTGATAATTTCAGGTGGAGGTGGAAGATCACCCTTACTTAGCAAAATCAGAGAGTGTAACATCTCTTCCATCATTCAAGATATACAAGAATGGAACAAGGGTCAAAGAAATTCCAGGCAACAACAAAGAATTATTAGAAAAATCAGTCAAATTGTACAGCAGTTGAAGATGATTAGCCAAAATAAAATGTAAACATGCAATGAAATTTGTGCATAGGCATATGAAACAGAGAGATTACTTAATTCAAATTTTAAAAGAAAGAAGAGAGCCTCAAGTTTACAAAATTATGGCAATTAAAGCAAGCAGCATCTGGTCTGCAACTTTTGCCAGCAGCATACATAAAGCAGAAAAAGGGGAAAAAGAAGGAATCATATTTGGCTGCACCATATATTAAACCAATCAGGAGATAAAATTTGAGAGTTCTTTTGGATTTTTGTTCTATTATAAGAGAATTTAATCTCTTTTTTTTTTTGCATGGTTACTTTGAATATGATGCTTAATGACTTTGTTTTAATCTCTTTAATTACTGCTTACTTGGCAAACAATCAGTTTGCTAATAAGCTATTTATTTAGTGTGGAAAGCTTGTGTGTGGAAAAATTAGTGTTCAGATTCATGCAAGGATTGTTCTTGGTGTTGATATTTTTCTTTATTTAACTTATAATGAAGGTCAAATAGTGATTTATCTCATATTTTAAAATTTTTTGTTATTGATAAGAAGTGCATATATATATAAATAAAAGGTTACCTATAACATGTTACAACTTGGCCACCGAACATGTCTTCTCTCCTAAATTCGCCCAATGGTCCAATGCATACCCATTCGGGCCATTCCCCCCACCACATATGTTTTAGCTGGACCATCTTTAGTGTCTACCCACATCCAATAGATCAACAAAAGCCCATTATATTTCTACCAGTTTCCGTTAAAAGCAACGCATTTAATCTATTTGATTTGAATTTAAAAAAAATTAAATTAATTAAATTTAAAATTTAAAAAATCAAAATGAATTATTTTGAATCCAACCGAATTAAATCAAATCAATTTTTTTATAAGACTAACAAAACTAATATAGTTGATTATAGTTGATTATATATATATATATATATATATATATATATATATA
>CANXYC010851333.1:0-13134 GCA_948193065.1 Aleurites moluccanus | reverse complement strand
AGGGGACCAGGAGCTCTAGGCGTATGCCTGGCCAAGCATGCGTTTGCGATAAGGTAGCAAGGCTACTGATGCGCTCTGTTATGAGAGGTAGCATGGCTATCGATCATTCTGTAGTTCTGCCATGATATTTGATAGTGCTATGTGGTTGTGAGCACTTTTGTTTTTCTTGTAAACTTACTATATCCTGATTCTGATTATGATCTTGAAAGAAATGATTCTCCTAAACTTTGCATTGATATAAGTATGTATATGCAGTCCTTTCTTCTACATGTTCATATCTTACTGAGTTGAAGGCTCACTCCTCTTCTGTGGATTTCAGGTGATAGTTTAGCTCGTGAGGGAGCTAGCAGAGAAGATCAAGCTTCTTGACTCATTTTCTAGAAGAAGCTTCATTGTAATTATTCTTTTGAGATGTTTTGTATAATTATTAATGATATTATGATATCATGTGTATTGGAGTACATTCTAGAGCTCCGTAGTTAGCTTTTGGGAACGATAGAATGTTGATGTATGAATATTATCCTTTGGATACTCTTGTTCCTCTTTGATAAGAGATGATTTCTTTGGATCATTAAGGAACAAGAGAAAGATATGTAATGATATAGAAGTATGCAATTGATTTCCCTTAATTATATGTATGAACATGGAAATTTATGATGTTATATTCTTAGCATTTATGAGTATAGTGATCTGTGAGTTCTACGGGTTTATGGTGGCCTTAAGCTTACCCTTGCCCTAGGACCGTCGCACCACTGGAGTTGGGGTGTGACAAAATCATAATAAGATAATCATTTTATGCCAAATTCTCAAATGGTTATTTGATTCATTGCAAGCCTACTAAGTTGAAAGCCCGAAAGGGGAACTTAGGCAAAGATTAGGGCCATCTTATCAAGTCGAAAACTCACAAGTGTGGCTTGGTCAAAAGTTAGAGTAGAAGAAAAAAAACAGAGAGAAGAAAATCAAGGAAAATGTAATACATTATTTCATATCATGTGCCATTCACCATAATCATCTTTGGTGACAAAAGTATACAAAGTATCATGACTCATCAAAAATTATGTCACGTTTAAATATAATTTCTTCAAAAATCTTGTCTCGTATAAAATGTCATGTCTCGTCATCTAGTCAAATAACAATTCATGATTGGACCAATCCATCCAAGTCAAAAGTCAAATGAAGGAAGACCCCAAAGTCTTAAAAATCCAAAATACAAGTTTAGAAGTCAAAGTCAAACAGAAGAGAATATACCTAAAGCTAAAACAAATAAGTTTGATTAATCTATCTAAGCTCTCCTTGTCCCATTAGAGTCATGATCACCCTCTGAGGCATCAGACACCCTTGTCTTGCCTTGCACCAACTCCTGTGGTCGTAGTTGCCTTTGTCTCTGTGTCTGTCATAGGTCCAATGCCTCCCTTAGTCTCTGAGTTCCTCTCTAGCTCACGAGTTAGGGCAACCTTCCTTATCTTCTCAGTATGTCAGATTGTCTTCTTGAGCTAAACCTAAGTAAAGAATGAGATCAGATTCCAAATAGAAAGGAAAATCCAGAGAAAATAGAAAAAGAAGCAAACAAATAGAAAGTAGAAAAATTATCAAAATGGATAATCATTTTCTTACCTTGAGGATCACCATGATAACTAACTAGAGCCCCTCAGTCCCACAACATCCGTCCAAACTATGCAAAAAATACTCTAGTATTTATAAAACTTATTCATTAGAGAATTCAAGGCTGTTATTGCATATTCTCCTTTGGAAAAAATATACAATAATGCAATAGAATCTCTATATTTAATAAAAAATACCCAAGTATTTTAAAAAAATTTACTTCCTTAGTAAAAATTAACATCTTATCATAAGATTTTAGTCATATCTAAATTAAATAATCAATAATCCCTCTAGGCAGGCTATAAAATGAAAAATTTATAGACTAGTCCATAAATTAGGTCATTATTCAACCTTTAGCTGTACAATTAATCAAATAAATAATTTCAACACCACCAGATTGATTGTAAGTAATAAATTTTTTAACAGATAATATAATATATAAGAATATTATGGGCAATATAAAAACTCAAGTATAAGCTTTTTAACATTATAGCTTTAGTCAAACGAGAGTCCAGACACATCATTATAAATTTCATTTGGGTAGATAATACAACATGCAAATAGGATTATCCAGTACTAGAGTCAAAACAGAAAACATAGATTGACAAGAAAAAGAAAATTTACCCCCTTTGGGTGGATAGACTTTCAAAATCATACATTTTGTCTAATACTAAATTTCTTTAATTTTAAAATAAAATATACAATAATCTCCTTTAAGTAAATTACTATAGATAATAATTTAGAAAATTTCATCTCATATACATCACATAAACAAGAATTTATGAATCTTTATAAATGTGTTGCTTTAATAACAAAAACTTATATTAACACATAAATCTCATATGAAATACTATGTTGATGCCCATAATATTTAATATCAGTAATATGTTAATATGACATAAATATTAATTTTACATACTTCACACATGAGATAAAATAACATTAATTTGTGTTATCCGAGTATCAAAAAAGGTCATGAGTCCAATTAATAGTGTGCATATAAAAACTAATTTTATAGTTTCATATACTCTTAGCAATAATATCAATTGATATGCAATATTCATAGCAACCATATTATTAAATTATGTTTGTTGATTATATTGTAGCCAAAAATAATCAGAAACTTATGGGTTTTTCTTATCGCCAAATTCCCAAGTTAGTAGAATCATGTGACAAAAGCTTTACATACTCCCATGATTGAGTGATTTAATCATCATATGAAAAAGTTCTATATCCATAGCTCAAAGTTTCTTATTAAAATCATTAAAATGGAGAAACTAAACAAAATAAGAATATTTTACATTCTTAAAGATCAAAAGAGTTTAAAGATAAAAATACCTTCTTTGCTATATAACAACTATTCAACTCCTTAAAAAGTCATGTGAATGGCAAGATTATTACTATCTCTTATCTTTTCATGAAAGGATTGAAAATAATTTCTCTTCCTTTTTTATTATTTTATGAATGATCAAAGTATAATTTCAACTTTAAGATGAAATACTAAAGTTAAATTATACATAAAAAAAATGAGAATTATATAGTATCACTGATTTACTCCTACACATAAATTCATACTCAATCCATATTAGATATAATGTGTAATACCCTAGAAAGTTATAACTATCATGCATGAATTAATTCTCAGTATGTAGTCCATTAGTCTTGGAATGGTGAGAAATAATTTTAGAGACACAGTTAGAAAGCGAACTTGAAACTTTTTCAGAAAGCGACGGTATCGGGAATACTGCCGAGAAATTAGCAGTTCGGTCAACGGAAGAATTTCTGAAGTTGATCTGGGGTAAAAGATAACTATAATTTATGTTTAATTTTGGTAAAAAGAAAGAAGTGAAAATCATTTAGGAACACTGAAAAAGTAAGTAATGGCAGTTTTATAAATAAATGGAAGTTTAAGGTGAATAGTAGAAATTGATCGGTCGGGGTTACAGAATAACTCCAGAACTATTTTTATAAATAAGTATAAATTAAAAATATTGACTCACCACTCTGATATCTAATTCCAGACAGAATTGAAAAAATAAATTATAGAAGATTTTGGACTAAATTATAATGGATGGAAGTTCGGAGATTAAGTTGTAATTGTGCAAATTAGATTTTTATTATATTTTGCCTTAGCAATTTCGGTGCATCACTTCTCCATTTTCTTTCATGGTGGCCGAACCACCATTTGAGTTCTTCCTCCATTTTTCTTCTTCAATTCTTAACCAAATTCTTAGAAATTTGATAGAAAAGTTGATTTCTCACTAAGCTTTCTTCATTTCTACCATTAGTTTGCTTGGAGAAGTAAAGAATTTCAAGGAATAATTCAAAGAAGGTTTCAGCCATTTGATGATCTTGAGGCAAGGAATTATTTTGTTAAGTTTCATTGATTAATTAGGTGTTATTTAGGTTCAATTGAATGAGTTTGTAATTAATTTGCACCAATTTATCCGATTTTGTAGAAATCCCTAAATTGGTTTGGTAATTTGAAGTTGTATGGAATGACTTGTTGAATTAGTGTTAGGTTTTGTTAATTGATGTTAGAATTAGCTAATTGGATATGAATGGATAACTAATTGATGTAGAATTGGAGATTTGACAAAGGTGACTTTCAAAGTAACCTAAATTGGCTATTTGGAGAAATTGGTGGAATTGGCTTGTGTAAAGGCTAATTGAAGGCTTAGATGAGTTTATATTGCATCATTTGATATGTCTATATCATTGAATTGTTGAATTGAAACCTATGGAAAAACCTCCTTAGTGGTTGAACCCTATTTTACTATTCATTGCCTTGGATTTGCTTGGTTTTTGCTTGATTTTCCTTAGCCAATTTGACCTATTTTGATGATGTTTAATCTTGTTTCTTTGATACCTATCTTATTGTTGTAATGTGATTTGTTATTGATTTGAATAGGCAAGTCAAATTTAAACCATAACCTAACCTATTGGCTTGCCATTATGTGCCCACCATATGTTCGATGAAATGCCTCGTTCATTTTCCATTGGCCTATTAGTTTGTATGTCATAGGCCTACCAATTGAATGCCATTGTCACCAACGACGTTGGCATGCCAATTGACCTACCGTTTTCCACCACTGAACAAACTTTTGTTCGATACCTTTATTGTTTACTGTAATCTTTATCCTTGTATATATATTGTATTATGCTATGCCATTGATTCATATGCTACTTGATTTGAAAGATATTGTTCATATTGATATTGATGATACCATTATTGCATTATGGTATCTATTGATATGTTATCCATTTCTATTGTCCTAAATGTGGTTTGACAGAGCTGCCTCACTGACAGGGTAGTGGGTACATACTGTCGGCAATGTGCACATTGATATTGATGCCCTAGCTGGGAAGGATTATTAGTTCCAGCCATAGGACCTTATCAGTCTTATGCTTATGTGATATGTGATCGACTATGTGATTACACATAGTCTACGTGTTTCATGGCCCTCTATCTGTCTTACAATATGATTCCTTGATTGGATATGACCATTGTTATTCCTATTGACATCTGAGATTGATTATGTAACTTAACCGATTGATACTGTACCATTATTCCTTAACATGTGTATACCATTGTTATAACCTATTATTTATTGTGATGCATGTAAATTCACTGAGTATCATCTATACTCACTGTTTATTTGTTTACCCATTTCAGGAGAGGAGTAGGTTGCAGAATCCCAATGTCTGTTTCTCTGTGGATTTCTACTACAAACTGTTTATATATATTTCTGATATATTCTGAATTACATTATTTTGGTATTCATTATCTAGCTGCTCCATGGGTATGTATTGGGTTAGCTAGGAGATGAACATTGTATATGATATATTGATGATGATATTTTGAGTTATATGATGGTATTATGATATAATATGTGAATGTTACAGCCAATTGCAGAATGATTATATAATACATATCAGAATAACATAATGAATGGTAATTAATAAATAAAAATAATATATTGAGGTTTTTAGTTGATGCATGTGATATTGGGTTCTACGGGTACCGGTCGCCATTGGCATCCCTCATGCCCTAGGATCGTCGCGGTTCAGGAAATCGGGTTGTGATAGAGGTGGTATCAAAGCGCTAGGTTTACAGACTATTTATCTAGGTTACAGATGAATAGTGACTGAATTATAGAGGAATAGTGACTAAGTACAGAATGGGGTAGAATTAAGTATACCATGGAGCACAGGATTTTCTTTGTCGTCCTTTGCTATTATCGTCTGTTATATGTTATTATTATGTGTTTCTGTTATTATATGAGACTGTTATCATTTTTTTCGACAGATTACAAAGATGTCCGACAGCAGGGATAGAGATACCAAGGAGGCTGAGGTTGCCTCCAATGAGTCACTAGTGAGGGAGATTAGTGTTTCAAAGGGTCCGTCTAGATCTCGATGAACTACAGAGGATACAGAAGGGGAGATGACTCGTGGAGAGTGGTGATGATGAGAGGTTTGATAGAGTTGAGGAGGGAGATGGATGAGATTAGATAGGACAGGCAACAGGTACCTCCACCACCTGCTCCTGCAGTAGTACCTCCACCAGAAGTACCAGAGGCTGTTCATATAGCATCTACTCCTGTGCAGCCAGTGGGGGCTCAAAGGGAGTCAGTTGTACAAGGAAGGTCGGAGACAGATTGAGGAGGGTGGAGTAACCATGTTTAGCTTTCTGAAGCTAAACTTACCGGAGTTCAGGGAAGATTGAGGTATAGATCCGGTTAACTTCTTGGAGGAGGTGGAGAAGGTAGTGAGGAGACTACCTTGTTTAGAGTTGAGATCAGTAGAGTTGGTTGGTTTGTTGCTTAAGGGTAAGGCATGGACGTGGTTCTCGAGGCATATGGAGACTAGGCTTTATGGAGAGCACCCACCCACCTGGGCAGAGTTCATACAAGGTTTGATTGATGAGTTTATCACTGAGGGTGTGAGGACCCATAATTTGATCAGATTTGAGCAGTTGGAGCAGGGAGATAGATCTATAGAGGAGTATGCTGAGGAGTTTATACGGTTGAGTAGGTATGTTGCTCATATTGTACTGACAGAGGCAGATTTGATTAGCAAATTTCAGAGGGGTTTACATGTTGCACTTCATAATGCCTTGTTAGCTACAGAGTTCACTTTTATTCACTACAGTGATTGACAAGGCTACTCAGATGGAGGAAAAATATAAGACTGAGAGGGCAAAAAGGGATTAGAAGAGGAAGGGTGGTCCAGGATCACAGGTTAGGATGAGGAAAAGCAGCTCCCAGCCTAGGTAGGTTGAGCCAGTGCCACGATTTGAGCAGAGATCTACAAGTGGTAGTTAGAGGAGGAGACTTTAGAGTAGGGGCTAGCCAGGGGGTACGGTCTACACCTGCTTACTCACAGGGCTCTTCTAGACCAGTGGCATAGGTACTGGTGTGCTAGTATGTGAATTTTGTGGATGGAGGCACGGAGGGGAGTGCCGGTTACAGACAAGAGCATGTTTGAAGTATAGCCAGCAGGGTCACTTCATTAACAGATGTCCTCTGTGGGGTGAGCAGCAGCAGCAGCCATCAGTTACAATTTCTCAGCTAGTGGTTCAGGCTAGTCAAAATCTGGGTAGAGAGGTTATAGCTAGAGGCAGAGGCAGAGGCAGAGGAGGACAGGCTCTTAGTGGCAGTCAGGCTCCATCTAGTAGGGGCCAGGGTAGAGTATTTGTAGTTAATACTTAGGATGCCTAGAGATCAGACAATGTTGTCACAGGTACTATCTTGGTTCAGAATGAGATTGTTGATGCCTTATTCGATTCAGGTGCTACTCATTCTTTTGTGTCACCACATTTTGCACCTAAATTGAATAAGGAGAGGAGGTTATTAGATGTGCCATTGATGATTGCCACTCCTATGGGTATCAGTGTTGATGTTGATTATCATTACCCTGATTGCATTGTTGAGATTGATGATCATATTCTGCGTGTTGATTTGATTGAGTTACTTGTGTTAGAGTTGGATGTGATATTGGGTATGGATTGGTTGACGAGACACTAGCAGTGATAGATTGTTATCGGAAGAGAGTTAGATTCCAGCCTGAAGAGCAACCAAAGTTTGAGTTTCAGGTTAACCTGATTTCTGCTATCCATGCTAAAAGGATGATTGGGAAAGGTTGTTCAACCTACTTGGCACATGTAGTGGATGTACAGAAGTCTTCAGTACAGTTGGATCAGATACCAGTTGTTCAAGAGTTTCCTGATGTATTTCCTAATGAGTTGTCAGGATTGCCCCTGATAGGGAGATTGCGTTTGAAATAGAGGTGCATGCAGGCACAGACCTGATATCTATTCCACCATACAGAATGGCTCCAACTGAGTTAAAGGAATTGAAGATATAGTTGCAGGAGCTATTGGATAAAGGGTTTATCAGACCGAGTAGTTCTCTATGGGGTGCACTAGTATTGTTTGTTAGAAAGAAAGATGGCTCATTGAGGATGTGTATAGACTACAGATAGTTGAACAAAGTCACAGTGAAGAACAAGTATTCGTTGCCTCTGATAGATAATTTATTTGATCAGCTGCAAGGGGCTAGCCATTTTTTGAAGATTGATTCTGGGTATCATCAGTTGAAGATTAAGCAAAGTGATATACCCAAGACTGCTTTCAAGACCCAGTATGGACATTGCGAGTTTCTGGTGTTGCCATTCGGGTTGACCAATGTACCGGCGGCTTTCATGGATCTGATGAATAGGGTGTTCAAGTCATATTTGGATAAGTTTGTCATCGTATTCATTGATGACATACTTATTTATTCTAGAAGTGAGGAGGAGCATAAGGAGCATTTGAGGATTGTGTTATAGACACTTCGGGAGCATCGGTTGTATGCTAAATTATCTAAGTGTCAGTTCTGATTGACTGAGGTATGCTTCCTTAGGCATGTAGTATGCAAGGATGGGATTAAGGTGGATCCTCAGAAAATTGAGGCGGTTGCTAATTGGCCACAGCCTACCAATGTTTCAGAGGTATGCAGTTTTCTGGGTATGGCTAGATATTATCAGAGGTTTGTGAAAGATTTCTCCCGGATTGCAGCTCCTTTGACTAGACTGATGAGAAAATAGGAGCGATATGTCTAGACTGATGAGTGTGACTGTAGCTTTCAGACTTTAAAGTATTGCCTTACCAGTGCTCCTGTGTTAGCATTACCAGTTGAGGGGGAGAAATTCACAGTGTATTATGATGTTTCACAGATTGGCCTAGGGAGTGTGCTGATGTAGATTGGCAGGGTAATTGCTTATGCTTCTCGCCAGTTAAAGAAGCATGAAGCAAATTATCCAACCCATGATTTGGAGATGGTAGCGGTTATATTTGCCTTGAAGATTTGGAGGCATTACCTGTATGGATCGAAGTGCGAGATATATACTGATCATAAAAGTCTACAATATATATTTCATCAAAAGGATCTGAATCTGAGGCAATGCAGATGGATAGAGCTTCTGAAGGTTTATGACTGCAAGATTCTCGATCACCCAGGGAAGGCCAATGTAGTGGCTGATGCTTTAAGCAGGAAATTGATGGGTAGTCTTGCTCATATTGTGGTTGGCAGGAGGCCATTGATCAGAGAGATCAGGGAGTTAGTAGATATGAGAGTAGAGTTAGATTTAGATTCCCAGGATCGAAACCAGACTCTGATAGCCCACTTTCGGGCAAAGTCACTATTGATTGATGATATTAAAGTGGCCCAGGACAAAGATCCTTATTTATTGAAGCTCAAGGGAGAAGTACAGAATGGGAGGATGACAAAGTTCATAGTGGAGGATGGGATACTGAGATATGGGAGGCGTATTTATGTACCAGATTTTGATGGGCTACGAGATCGGATTATACGAGAGGCACACTATTCTGCATATAGTGTACATCTAGGGATTACCAAGATGTACCATGATCTCAGACATATTTATTGGTGGCCATGGATGAAGAAGGATGTAGCTAAGTTTGTATCTAAATGCTTAGCTTGTCAGCAGGTTAAGTTTGAGCATTATAAGCCATCAAGGCTACTTCAGGAGATAGAGCTGCTAGAGTGGAAATGGGAATAGATGACCATGGATTTTATAGTTGGTCTACCACAGACTTCGAGGGGATATGATTCTATTTGGGTGATTGTTGATTGGTTAACGAAGTCTACTCATTTTCTGGAGGTGAAGACCAGCTATACGGAAGCTCAGTACGCATAGTTGTATGTGGATAAAATTATACGGCTTCATGGAGTTCCTTTGGTGATTATATCTGACAGGGGTACACAGTTCAAATCTTGATTTTGGTAGAAATTTTAGGGTACCCAGTTATTGTTCAGTACTGCTTTCCATCCGTAGACTGATGGGAAGTCGGAGAGGACTATCCAGACTTTGGAGGATATGCTTAGATTATGTGTTCTGGATTTCAAAGGTAACTGGGATTATTATCTGCCACTGATAAAGTTCTCCTACAACAATAGTTATCACTCTTCTATTAGTATGGCTCCATTTGAAGCACTATATATTAGGAAGTGCAGATCTCCAGTGTGTTGGGTGGAGCTGGGAGAGAAGCAGCTAGAGGGACCAGAATTGATCAGAGAGATTATGGAAAAGTTTCCTATAATTAGAGAGCGAATGAGGACTGCCTTCAGTAGGCAAAAGAGTTATGCTGATCCAAAGAGAAAGGATGTACATTTTTCAGTTGATAATAATATCTTCCTGAAGGTCTCATTGATGAGGGATGTGATGAGATTTGGGAAGAAGGGTAAATTATCACCAAGGTTTATAGGCCCATTTGTGATACTTGAGAGGATTGGTAGTGTGGCCTATAGATTGGCTCTTCCACCCAGTATGAGCCACATACATCCAGTATTCCATATATCGATGCTGTGGAAGTATGTGTCCGATCCATCACATATTTTGGAGGTTCAGGATGTGGATCTCGGTGATGACTTATCATATGAGGAGATTCCAATAGATATCATTAATAGACAGGTCAAAAAGCTTCGGAGCAAAGAGATCCAAATGGTTAAAGTGCTTTGGAGGAACCAGACTATGAAAGAGTGCACATGGGAGAGTAAATAGGAGATGCGAGGAAGATATCCTTAACATGTGTATACCATTGTTATAGCCTATTATTTATTATGATGCATGTAAATTCACTGAGTATCATCTATACTCACTGTTTATTTGTTTACCCATTTCAGGAGAGGAGTAGGTTGCAGAATCCCGACGTCTATTTCTCTATGGATTTCTGCTACAATCTCTTTATGTATATTTTTGATATATTCTATATTATATTATTTTAGTGTTCATTATCTAGCTGTTCCATGGGTATGTATTGGGTTAGCTGGAGATGAACATTGTATATGATATATTTATGATGATATTTTGAGTTATATTATAGTATTGTAATATAATATGTGAATATTACAGCCAATTGCAGAATGATTACAAAATGCATATCAGAATAACAGAATGAATGTTAATTAATAAATAATAATATATTGAGGTTTTTAGTTGATGCATATGATACTGGGTTCTACGGTTGCCAGTTGCTATTAGCATCTCTCGTGCCTTAGGACCGTTGCGGTCTAAGAAACCGGGTCATGACATAAAGCATTTGACAAAAATAAGCATTAACATACATATGAGATCTCGCCCGAGCTTTGCTGAGATCCGGTGAACTGCTATCTTTTCTGGTTTCGATCTCATGTCACCGAAATACCTGGTCGGCTTGAAGTTCTGTTTAGAAATTCACTGAAAAAGATTGTTTCATTTCTATTTTGAAACCTGTTTTGAGTTCAAGTCTATTTAGAAAATGAGGTTTGGGGGAGTCACCACCTTAATTTTATTTTTTAAAAAAAAATATAAGTAAAAACCCGAAAATGACTCCAATTTAGTTTTCACAATGGATAAAATGCACTAGACCTTCGAACAGATTTAGGTTTGGGGATTAGGTTTTCGATTTAAGAAATGCTAACTTGGCTTTTGATTAACTCTGACTTAAAATTATGATTTCATGATGATCAATTTATAGTATGAAATTTATATGGAAAGCAGTAAATAAATCAAAAAGCAATAAAGAAATTAAGTAATTATAATAATAATAATCGAGGATATTGACTCTAACCCTTAAGGGTTTTAAGTTAATCACATGTTCCTCAATTTGAATCGAATGTACTGGCTTTAGCCTTTATGGGTTCTAGGCCAATCACAGGTCCTCTATAATGAATAAATTTAAAACAAATAAAATAATTTTAAGGTTTTGGATTTAAAGTTCAATTGAAGAGCATGCCTACGTATCCCTTCGAATGGGAATCGAAATTTGCATAGTTAACCCTTCTTGCGGAGGTTTTAAGGTGCCAAGGGCTGCTTGGGCTTTTGAAAATGATTTTGGGAAAGTCTGATTATACCTTCTTTCGAGCTCATCAAGTCAACGGTTGTTAAACAGTCCTTCCATATCAGAGTTCCATTTCCAACTTGGTGAAGGTCCAATTAATCCAAAGAGAATTAATTGAAGGATTGACTGGTTACGATTCAAGGAGAACAAAATGGTAGCTATTTTTCGTTCAAGGAGAACTAAAATCTTGGTTGCTAACTTGGTCGGTTCTAAGAATCAAAGAGAGCCATAACTAATTTTGAATAGTTGCTCAATGAGAGCCCAGTCTCTAAGTCCAAATATCCCGAAACTCATGGAGAACCAGACCTAATTAAATTGGTTGCTCAATGAGAGCCTAATCTAAGTTTGATATCCTAGAACTCAAAGAGAGTCAGATCTACTTGCATGGGTTGCTCAAAGAGAGCTTAAGCTAAGTTCGATGTCTTAATTTTCTCTTTAATTTCTCAAAGAAAGAAGTTAGAGAAAGAAACTTAAAGAGAGTTTTTAGAGAGAGAGAATCTTAAGCTATATAAGTTCTCAAATAGAGAATATGTTTATTAGATGGAAGAAAAGGCCTCTGTTTATAGAGTTTCCGAGGGGGAAAAATGTCATTTCAGCACCAGCCCTCTTGGGCGGCACCACCATGCTTGCTTGGCAACAATTGCTTGCCTGGCTAGTGGTGGCTCCATTCCGGGTCTTTTCGATTCTTTTGGGTCGTTTTCAGTATTTTGGGTCAATTTTGGACATTTTGGGTCTTTTTTCCGAGTGTTTCAAAACTGTTGAATCTGTTTCGAATGGTTTCAAGTCTATTCCGGACTATCTAGATCTTCTTCAGATGGTTTAGAGTTGTTCCAGGCCTTTTGGGAGGGTCTGATTAGGGCTTCTTGGTCTATTTGGAGCTTTCAAGTCTATTTTTGAATGTTGTTTTGCTCAGTATGAGTATGGTTTAATTTTAACATCTATGGGGGGCCACTCTTCTCAGCATAAGTGTCACAGCCTAACTTAGACTATGACGGTACTAGGGTACAGGTAATGCCTAAGCCACCAGTACCACGAAGAACCCATGCTTAAACAATTACATTCAATACTTAACCTGTAATACATTTTAGGTCATAATTTTTTTTTAAAACGTCATAATACCAAACATGCTTGCAGAAAAACTGACAGAG